>OY282640.1:14619036-14689036 GCA_958299015.1 Tetanocera ferruginea
TGTTTATCGTATAACCATAACACACCTTAGCACCGTTTCAGAAATTTTCTCAAGCTTATACCAGGAAAATTAATATACATATCAGGTTTTTAGCTATGGAGGAATTTCAAAATTACAAAAAATAAAAGTACAAAAATTAAGCTGAAACAAGTCATAGTTTAAGTTTAATAAAAGACCTGTTTTATAAAAAAAAATTTATAAAAACAAATAATTTTTTATGACTTAAAAAATTTCATATGACTTATGAAAGTCACTTATATGAAATAATTTTCATAAAAGACCTGTTTTATAGAAGAAATTGATAAAAAACAAATAATTTTGTGTATTATCTGAAAGGTTTTAAGGGTCTCCGGGAGTTTTTCGAAGAAAAAAAATTATATTTTTTAAAATTTCTTTTTGAAGCTGTATTTTATTTTAGACCAAAATTTTCTTACATTATTAAAGCATAACTATTCAATATTTATTCCTGACATATTGGTTCAAAAATATTCATCAATAAGGTAGTAACCCAGCTTACATCGCTAACATGTTATCGAAAATTTCATTCATCGCTTACCCTCTCGCTTAAGGAACCCATTATTTTAATACAGGCATGTCATTGGAGGTAATTGATGAAGCTTTTGCTTGACATTTGAGTACTTATGTTAGCAATTATTAAACTTGATGAATAACTTCTTCTCAATAATCACTTATTTATTAACAACAAATAAGTTACTGAATAAGATGTTTCTGCGCACAAAAAAGAAAAGCAATTCAAATATTAAAAAAATAAGTTTTTTCGTACATCTCTTGCTTAACAGTGGGATGATCAATCACACCAATCAAGAGTTACTGAATTTCTTCTTTAAACTGAGAAATATTCTTTTATTTAATAGATATACATATATATATCAGTTAAATTATTTATGTATTATATTTACTTTTAACACATTTTTCTGTAATTCATTCAGAAATCTTGCAGTTTTTTGATATTCAAAATTACAAAAATTTGACACGTTTGAAGCAAAAATAAAAGTCAAACAAAAAATTTCAAGTATTTAAAAATACAGAATAATCATTTGAAAACAAAAATGCCAGACATTACTAACTGCATTACGAGTAATATACAATATAATGGAGTATTGGTCACCAACATTTATTTAATGCGTTTTAGAATCGAATGCAAATCAAGGCAATACGAAAAATTTTGCTGGGAAAGTGCAATGCGGGGAAAGACCTTAAATTTGCGGTGAGCAAGATTGCTCAAAAACTACTCATTCGATTGCTATCAAATTTTTCACACTTACTCAAGGACTCATAAGGGACGTTTAATCTTTTGATTTTTTCCTTGCAAACACGTTTTTTTATTTATAACCTAAAACGACCTCAATTTTGTGCACAAAAAAATGGAAATTTTCTTTCTACGCCCGCCATTTTTATATATTTTTATTTTTTTTATATTTTATATGTTTGTTATTTTATTTCTTAAATTTTTTCTCTGAATGTACTCCAAATGTGGTTATTTATAAATTATTTTTTCAACTTAGCACTTAAAATTGTTAGTAGAAGAATCTGAGCACAACTTAAGACGAAATTGAAATAAAAATAAAAGGTTATGGGTTGAAATATCTGCACTAATTATGTTATTCATAAGTTCAATTACTAGTCTTATTAGCCACTCTAAAAGGTCAGAAAGCTAAAAATATATACCAAATAATATAGATACCCAGAGAAGACCGTAGTTTTAGCTGAAGTGTACATAAGCAAGCATGTTCAAAGGCTGACGACAGTTTTGTTGCTACTAAATAAGATTTAATTTTCAACATTTAATATGAATAAGAAGTGAAGAGAGGCAATCTCAGAAAAGCTAACTTGAAACAACTATAAACTAATATTTTCTGTTGTAAGTCTTCAACTCAAGTATTATTCAATTTAAGCTCTCCTTAGATGTTATTTAAATATACCTTTTAAATATTCAGCTATCTTAGCTTCTTATAGATACTTTATTTGTTTTTAGCAAGAAATAAAGATCTAAATTCAATGCCAGGTAAAGTTAGAGTCTGAATTAAATAACTAGTTTCAGTTAAATAACTCTAAAATTTCCATTGAAATGAATACGGACTATTTCAAATGTCAGCTGTAAGGACGAATTTTTTTTTATTTTAAAATTAGCCATGACATATTTTATCAATTAGCATTATGGTTGACTGCACTGAAAACTAATTTTTAAATGCCAATAAATTTGGTATTCAGCAAAATAAGCCACACACACGCAGACATAATAACTTGTGTGCTAAAAAAAAAAAAAAAAACAACTACCATCAAGAGCAAAACAATCATAGAACAGTCGGTCACGTTCGACAATGAGATACAACAAAGACTTACTTTGTGTGCGTCAATATATTCAACCTACTTGATTGCTTTGTATGCATAAAAACAGTTATGTTAAGCTTCATTCAATTACCTACCGCAGCAAACTCACTTGTCAAAATCTGTGACAAGTAACCCACTGTGGGACGCATGGATTGATGGCTGTATCAACGCATGGGCCACACATACGGATAGCTAGTTTTCACTCACTAAATGACAGCGATCAAGTTAACAAATACATTTAACCAGCGCACACCCCTTCCTGGGTTGGTAGATATCGATGTGTTGCAAATGCACGCATCAAGCTGAATATTCTGTGATGACAGGCATTTCACATGGGAAGCATATACAAAAAAAAC
Organism: Tetanocera ferruginea; assembly: GCA_958299015.1. NCBI lineage: Eukaryota > Metazoa > Arthropoda > Insecta > Diptera > Sciomyzidae > Tetanocera > Tetanocera ferruginea. The sequence continues at coordinate 14,621,745 of OY282640.1, forward strand.
GAGATCATGAAATATGCATGAAGTGAAATGAAATAATTTTTAAATTTGTTTATTTTTCTGCTTGGATTACAGCAAACCGTAAATGTACTGATTGTCATCAGTGTGACTTTCGATAAGAAAAACACTAAAACCACAAAAATAACCACACATAACACAGTGTTCGTAAAACTAATAGTAATAAACTCAAACATGCACACACACACACACACACCCACGCATAAAATTATTTTATATTTTTTATGTGATACTTAGCCGCACACATGCGTAAACATAAACCAGCGCAAGCTTACCTTAATCTGGGTAGTTCACAGAACACCCAATCGGTAACTTCATCCAGTCTGACCTCTCTGTGGGTTGTGGCTAAATCGGATTTATTGCCAGCAATAACAATGGGTATATCCTGCAAAAGAAATATAAAAACAGAGAAAGAGAAAAAGAAAGAGAGGGAGAAATAAATGAATCGGCATTGATTTTGTAGTAAAATAAATAAAGGTATTCACAGATGTATTGATGCTTTGGGAAAAAGGAAAAACGTTGCAACTGTCTTAGTGACGGTGATAAATTTAAAAAATTCAGCGCGTATCGATCATAAAATATATAAAACACTGCTGTATTTATAAACAAATACTTAAGTTGATCATTAAATAAGAGTTTTTCTATGTCTAATAAAGAGCCGCAAGAACACGTAAAAGACACTTAATAAACGATGCGAATTCGCAATTGTTATTTTAGTGCGTCATTTATTTAGTACTTAGAGCTATTTCTCAGAAACATTGAGCAATAATGCAGTAACATTTTGACAAGTACTGACTTCTGTCAGCACTTTGACCGACGTCAAAGAATTTAAAAACTACTCAAGTAGTAGCTTAGGAAGGCACTGCAAAATATAACTTGTTAAAAACTTTTGAGGAACAGTTTAACATGACTTCCTTAAGCTTGTAGACAATGCTAATGTAGATGTCGATTTTGATTTCGATTTTGATTTTGATTTTGATTTTGATTTTGATTTTGATTTTGATTTTGATTTTGATTTTGATTTTGATTTTGATTTTGATTTTGATTTTGATTTTGATTTTGATTTTGATTTTGATTTTGATTTTGATTTTGATTTTGATTTTGATTTTGATTTTGATTTTGATTTTGATTTTGATTTTGATTTTGATTTTGATTTTGATTTTGATTTTGATTTTGATTTTGATTTTGATTTTGATTTTGATTTTGATTTTGATTTTGATTTTGATTTTGATTTTGATTTTGATTTTGATTTTGATTTTGATTTTGATTTTGATTTTGATTTTGATTTTGATTTTGATTTTGATTTTGATTTTGATTTTGATTTTGATTTTGATTTTGATTTTGATTTTGATTTTGATTTTGATTTTGATTTTGATTTTGATTTTGATTTTGATTTTGATTTTGATTTTGATTTTGATTTTGATTTTGATTTTGATTTTGATTTTGATTTTGATTTTGATTTTGATTTTGATTTTGATTTTGATTTTGATTTTGATTTTGATTTTGATTTTGATTTTGATTTTGATTTTGATTTTGATTTTGATTTTGATTTTGATTTTGATTTTGATTTTGATTTTGATTTTGATTTTGATTTTGATTTTGATTTTGATTTTGATTTTGATTTTGATTTTGATTTTGATTTTGATTTTGATTTTGATTTTGATTTTGATTTTGATTTTGATTTTGATTTTGATTTTGATTTTGATTTTGATTTTGATTTTGATTTTGATTTTGATTTTGATTTTGATTTTGATTTTGATTTTGATTTTGATTTTGATTTTGATTTTGATTTTGATTTTGATTTTGATTTTGATTTTGATTTTGATTTTGATTTTGATTTTGATTTTGATTTTGATTTTGATTTTGATTTTGATTTTGATTTTGATTTTGATTTTGATTTTGATTTTGATTTTGATTTTGATTTTGATTTTGATTTTGATTTTGATTTTGATTTTGATTTTGATTTTGATTTTGATTTTGATTTTGATTTTGATTTTGATTTTGATTTTGATTTTGATTTTGATTTTGATTTTGATTTTGATTTTGATTTTGATTTTGATTTTGATTTTGATTTTGATTTTGATTTTGATTTTGATTTTGATTTTGATTTTGATTTTGATTTTGATTTTGATTTTGATTTTGATTTTGATTTTGATTTTGATTTTGATTTTGATTTTGATTTTGATTTTGATTTTGATTTTGATTTTGATTTTGATTTTGATTTTGATTTTGATTTTGATTTTGATTTTGATTTTGATTTTGATTTTGATTTTGATTTTGATTTTGATTTTGATTTTGATTTTGATTTTGATTTTGATTTTGATTTTGATTTTGATTTTGATTTTGATTTTGATTTTGATTTTGATTTTGATTTTGATTTTGATTTTGATTTTGATTTTGATTTTGATTTTGATTTTGATTTTGATTTTGATTTTGATTTTGATTTTGATTTTGATTTTGATTTTGATTTTGATTTTGATTTTGATTTTGATTTTGATTTTGATTTTGATTTTGATTTTGATTTTGATTTTGATTTTGATTTTGATTTTGATTTTGATTTTGATTTTGATTTTGATTTTGATTTTGATTTTGATTTTGATTTTGATTTTGATTTTGATTTTGATTTTGATTTTGATTTTGATTTTGATTTTGATTTTGATTTTGATTTTGATTTTGATTTTGATTTTGATTTTGATTTTGATTTTGATTTTGATTTTGATTTTGATTTTGATTTTGATTTTGATTTTGATTTTGATTTTGATTTTGATTTTGATTTTGATTTTGATTTTGATTTTGATTTTGATTTTGATTTTGATTTTGATTTTGATTTTGATTTTGATTTTGATTTTGATTTTGATTTTGATTTTGATTTTGATTTTGATTTTGATTTTGATTTTGATTTTGATTTTGATTTTGATTTTGATTTTGATTTTGATTTTGATTTTGATTTTGATTTTGATTTTGATTTTGATTTTGATTTTGATTTTGATTTTGATTTTGATTTTGATTTTGATTTTGATTTTGATTTTGATTTTGATTTTGATTTTGATTTTGATTTTGATTTTGATTTTGATTTTGATTTTGATTTTGATTTTGATTTTGATTTTGATTTTGATTTTGATTTTGATTTTGATTTTGATTTTGATTTTGATTTTGATTTTGATTTTGATTTTGATTTTGATTTTGATTTTGATTTTGATTTTGATTTTGATTTTGATTTTGATTTTGATTTTGATTTTGATTTTGATTTTGATTTTGATTTTGATTTTGATTTTGATTTTGATTATGATTTTGATTTTGATTTTGATTTTGATTTTGATTTTGATTTTGATTTTGATTTTGATTTTGATTTTGATTTTGATTTTGATTTTGATTTTGATTTTGATTTTGATTTTGATTTTGATTTTGATTTTGATTTTGATTTTGATTTTGATTTTGATTTTGATTTTGATTTTGATTTCGATTTTGATTTTGATTTTGATTTAGATTTAGATTTTGATTTTGATTTTGATTTTGATTTTGATTTTGATTTTGATTTTGATTTTGATTTTGATTTTGATTTTGATTTTGATTTTGATTTTGATTTTGATTTTGATTTTGATTTTGATTTTGATTTTGATTTTGATTTTGATTTTGATTTTGATTTTGATTTTGATTTTGATTTTGATTTTGATTTTGATTTTGATTTTGATTTTGATTTTGATTTTGATTTTGATTTTGATTTTGATTTTGATTTTGATTTTGATTTTCGATTTTGATTTTCGATTTTGATTTTGATTTTGATTTTGATTTTGATTTTGATTTTGATTTTGATTTTGATTTTGATTTTGATTTTGATTTTGATTTTGATTTTGATTTTGATTTTGATTTTGATTTTGATTTTGATTTTGATTTTGATTTTGATTTTGATTTTGATTTTGATTTTGATTTTGATTTTGATTTTGATTTTGATTTTGATTTTGATTTTGATTTTGATTTTGATTTTGATTTTGATTTTGATTTTGATTTTGATTTTGATTTTGATTTTGATTTTGATTTTGATTTTGATTTTGATTTTGATTTTGATTTTGATTTTGATTTTGATTTTGATTTTGATTTTGATTTTGATTTTGATTTTGATTTTGATTTTGATTTTGATTTTGATTTTGATTTTGATTTTGATTTTGATTTTGATTTTGATTTTGATTTTGATTTTGATTTTGATTTTGATTTTGATTTTGATTTTGATTTTGATTTTGATTTTGATTTTGATTTTGATTTTGATTTTGATTTTGATTTTGATTTTGATTTTGATTTTGATTTTGATTTTGATTTTGATTTTGATTTTGATTTTGATTTTGATTTTGATTTTGATTTTGATTTTGATTTTGATTTTGATTTTGATTTTGATTTTGATTTTGAATTTGATTTTGATTTTGATTTTGATTTTGATTTTGATTTTGATTTTGATTTTGATTTTGATTTTGATTTTGATTTTGATTTTGATTTTGATTTTGATTTTGATTTTGATTTTGATTTTGATTTTGATTTTGATTTTGATTTTGATTTTGATTTTGATTTTGATTTTGATTTTGATTTTGATTTTGATTTTGATTTTGATTTTGATTTTGATTTTGATTTTGATTTTGATTTTGATTTTGATTTTGATTTTGATTTTGATTTTGATTTTGATTTTGATTTTGATTTTGATTTTGATTTTGATTTTGATTTTGATTTTGATTTTGATTTTGATTTTGATTTCATTTCTTATCAGTTATTGTTTTTATTTTTTAGTTTTGTTTTAGTTTTGAGCGATTATTTTCGTAGTTTACAAAACTTTGTCACAATTTTCTGCAGTTACTGACTGCCAAATCCTTTAACAGATTCACGCACTTAAAAAAATCATTAATAATTTAAGCATCCCATTAACACTCATGCATGAAGGCGCCGGTTATATAAACCACATGTACCAAATACTAGTCATTAAAATAAATTGGTTTTTTACGAATACCCTTCTACATTTTGTCTGCTATTAATATAGCAGATATACAACCTGTTTTGGTAAAACTTCCGCCTGATTCCAGCAAATAGCAAAATTGATCACCCTTTTCCTACGCTACCTACACATGCACCAACAAAGCAATCATGAATTACCTGAAAATCGGCGCGTTGTTCACGTATCTCTTCAAAACACTGTTTAACACACTGGAAACTCGGCGCTGATGTTGTTGCATAAACCAGCATAAAAGCGTGGGCTGTGGCTATCGATAGGCGTCGCATGGCTGGAAACTGCATATCACCGGATGTATCCAAAATATCCACCTGAAAAAAGTTTTGTGTTAAAATAGTTTTTATTTTTTGTATTATTTTTAAAGTGAAAAATGTGCAAGTTATGTCATAAATTGTTTGTCAATTACAATTTAAAAATGTGCAATAAGCTACCAAATATTATTTAAATTTAATGAAATTTCAACGAAATTTAAATTTGATATTTTTGTAATAATATAATACGAGCTTCAGCAATTTTAGGAAATGCTAAGCTGACCTTATGTCAAATGCATTTCAAAGAATATCAAATTATTAACTGTTGCAAAATTTACTTATAAGCACATACGTTTTTTCCTTTCTCTTTGCCTTTTCCTTACATCATATTCTTTGCTCTAAGAAAGCTTTTTGCTGGTCGAATTAAGCTAACGTGGCAGTAAGTTTGTAATTTGTCTTAATTACGTTACAACTGAGCAGATTCAACAGCAACAGCAGCAGCAGCAGCGTAAGAGAAAATCAAACAAAAATTTAAAATAAACATCCTTACATCCTTGCATGGTTTTGTGGTTGTGGCTGCCACACAAACCACTCATCGATCGTGACTGTCAATAAAGAGAGTGCAAGGCATGCACCACAACTTGTTAAGAGTCAGTCTGCATCTAAGTCACTCAAACTCATATACGTGTGTGTATATGTGTGAGTTTGTCTGCCTGTGGGACAAGTAGACATGTTGGTTGTTTGTTGAACGCTTGACTTTTACTGTCGAGACAAGCTTTTTTCACAACCCTTCCTACTCTTTACATTCTTCAACAGCAAACCAGAAAAGTTTTCCACATGGCCGCCTTAAATCTTTGCTGAATGCATTTCTTTTTCTACTTTTTCGTAATTGTTTTTAGCACTAGACACTTAACAAGGTTTACTATGACAGACACAAAACTCTCTTTCTCTCTCTCTTCTGTTTCTATGCTAACTAATGGCAGTCGTGGGGGATTAAGGAAGGTCATCTTAGTTTCAACTAACCTCACTTATGTGCATCCAAGCGTAACATAATTGAGTAAAATGTATTAAGGATGAAAGCAGGAAAGAAAACAGGAATGATCCTGTTAGCACAGGTGGACTTGATGAACTATCTAATTGTTTAGAAATTTTAATGATGTTCATTAAGCGATAGCATAAAAGACTCTTTCAAAGAAAAGCGAATAAATGAGAATTAATATGATCAGGAGGTTATGGTTTAATTATAAGCTGAAAGTTTTTCTTGCAAAAGCTGTTACAAAGCGTCATAAACGGCACAGAAACAGAGTAGAAAGAAAAAAATTAGTTAAATTAATTAATTTTCTCTAACCAACTAACTTCTTCGTTATAATAATACTTAATATAACAACGGATTAAAGAAAGGATAAAGTTTTGAACTTTTAAGTTTTGTTTAGCATTTTTTAGAATCAAGCGGCAATAATCTTTCAGTGAATAATGAATTACAATATAAGCAAGCCGTTAATTTATGCGTGAGAACTATTTTAAAGCATACAAGTTGTTGAAATATTTTACTCAAAACTATCCTTACACTTTACAGACTTTATAGTTTGTAATTTGTAATTTGTAATTTGTAATTTGTAATTTGTAATTTGTAATTTGTAATTTGTAATTTGTAATTTGTAATTTGTAATTTGTAATTTGTAATTTGCAATTTGTAATTTGTAATTTGTAATTTGTTATTTGTAATTTGTAATTTGTAATTTGTAATTTGTAATTTGTAATTTGTAATTTGTAATTTGTAATTTGTAATTTGTAATTTGTAATTTGTAATTTGTAATTTGTAATTTGTAATTTGTAATTTGTAATTTGTAATTTGTAATTTGTAATTTGTAATTTGTAATTTGTAATTTGTAATTTGTAATTTGTAATTTGTAATTTGTAATTTGTAATTTGTAATTTGTAATTTGTAATTTGTAATTTGTAATTTGTAATTTGTAATTTGTAATTTGTAATTTGTAATTTGTAATTTGTAATTTGTAATTTGTAATTTGTAATTTGTAATTTGTAATTTGTAATTTGTAATTTGTAATTTGTAATTTGTAATTTGTAATTTGTAATTTGTAATTTGTAATTTGTAATTTGTAATTTGTAATTTGTAATTTGTAATTTGTAATTTGTAATTTGTAATTTGTAATTTGTAATTTGTAATTTGTAATTTGTAATTTGTAATTTGTAATCTGTAATTTGTAATTTGTAATTTGTAATTTGTAATTTGTAATTTGTAATTTGTAATTTGTAATTTGTAATTTGTAATTTGTAATTTGTAATTTGTAATTTGTAATTTGTAATTTGTAATTTGTAATTTGTAATTTGTAATTTGTAATTTGTAATTTGTAATTTGTAATTTGTAATTTGTAATTTGTAATTTGTAATTGTAATTTGTAATTTGTAATTTGTAATTTGTAATTTGTAATTTGTAATTTGTAATTTGTAATTTGTAATTTGTAATTTGTAATTTGTAATTTGTAATTTGTAATTTGTAATTTGTAATTTGTAATTTGTAATTTGTAATTTGTAATTTGTAATTTGTAATTTGTAATTTGTAATTTGTAATTTGTAATTTGTAATTTGTAATTTGTAATTTGTAATTTGTAATTTGTAATTTGTAATTTGTAATTTGTAATTTGTAATTTGTAATTTGTAATTTGTAATTTGTAATTTGTAATTTGTAATTTTTAATTTGTAATTTGTAATTTGTAATTTGTAATTTGTAATTTGTAATTTGTAATTTGTAATTTGTAATTTGTAATTTGTAATTTGTAATTTGTAATTTGTAATTTGTAATTTGTAATTTGTAATTTGTAATTTGTAATTTGTAATTTGTAATTTGTAATTTGTAATTTGTAATTTGTAATTTGTAATTTGTAATTTGTAATTTGTAATTTGTAATTTGTAATTTGTAATTTGTAATTTGTAATTTGTAATTTGTAATTTGTAATTTGTAATTTGTAATTTGTAATTTGTAATTTGTAATTTGTAATTTGTAATTTGTAATTTGTAATTTGTAATTTGTAATTTGTAATTTGTAATTTGTAATTTGTAATTTGTAATTTGTAATTTGTAATTGTAATTTGTAATTTGTAATTTGTAATTTGTAATTTGTAATTTGTAATTTGTAATTTGTAATTTGTAATTTGTAATTTGTAATTTGTAATTTGTAATTTGTAATTTGTAATTTGTAATTTGTAATTTGTAATTTGTAATTTGTAATTTGTAATTTGTAATTTGTAATTTGTAATTTGTAATTTGTAATTTGTAATTTGTATTTGTAATTTGTAATTTGTAATTTGTAATTTGTAATTTGTAATTTGTAATTTGTAATTTGTAATTTGTAATTTGTAATTTGTAATTTGTAATTTGTAATTTGTAATTTGTAATTTGTAATTTGTAATTTGTAATTTGTAATTTGTAATTTGTAATTTGTAATTTGTAATTTGTAATTTGTAATTTGTAATTGTAATTTGTAATTTGTAATTTGTAATTTGTAATTTGTAATTTGTAATTTGTAATTTTAATTTGTAATTTGTAATTTGTAATTTGTAATTTGTAATTTGTAATTTGTAATTTGTAATTTGTAATTTGTAATTTGTAATTTGTAATTGTAATTTGTAATTTTGTAATTTGTAATTTGTAATTTGTAATTTGTAATTTGTAATTTGTAATTTGTAATTTGTAATTTGTAATTTGTAATTTGTAATTTGTAATTTGTAATTTGTAATTTGTAATTTGTAATTTGTAATTTGTAATTTGTAATTTGTAATTTGTAATTTGTAATTTGTAATTTGTAATTTGTAATTTGTAATTTGTAATTTGTAATTTGTAATTTGTAATTTGTAATTTGTAATTTGTAATTTGTAATTTGTAATTTGTAATTTGTAATTTGTAATTTGTAATTTGTAATTTGTAATTTGTAATTTGTAATTTGTAATTTGTAATTTGTAATTTGTAATTTGTAATTTGTAATTTGTAATTTGTAATTTGTAATTTGTAATTTGTAATTTGTAATTTGTAATTTGTAATTTGTAATTTGTAATTTGTAATTTGTAATTTGTAATTTGTAATTTGTAATTTGTAATTTGTAATTTGTAATTTGTAATTTGTAATTTGTAATTTGTAATTTGTAATTTGTAATTTGTAATTTGTAATTTGTAATTTGTAATTTGTAATTTGTAATTGTAATTTGTAATTTGTAATTTGTAATTTGTAATTTGTAATTTGTAATTTGTAATTTGTAATTTGTAATTTGTAATTTGTAATTTGTAATTTGTAATTTGTAATTTGTAATTTGTAATTTGTAATTTGTAATTTGTAATTTGTAATTTGTAATTTGTAATTTGTAATTTGTAATTTGTAATTTGTAATTTGTAATTTGTAATTTGTAATTTGTAATTTGTAATTTGTAATTTGTAATTTGTAATTTGTAATTTGTAATTTGTAATTTGTAATTTGTAATTTGTAATTTGTAATTTGTAATTTGTAATTTGTAATTTGTAATTTGTAATTTGTAATTTGTAATTTGTAATTTGTAATTTGTAATTTGTAATTTGTAATTTGTAATTTGTAATTTGTAATTTGTAATTTGTAATTTGTAATTTGTAATTTGTAATTTGTAATTTGTAATTTGTAATTTGTAATTTGTAATTTGTAATTTGTAATTTGTAATTTGTAATTTGTAATTTGTAATTTGTAATTTGTAATTTGTAATTTGTAATTTGTAATTTGTAATTTGTAATTTGTAATTTGTAATTTGTAATTTGTAATTTGTAATTTGTAATTTGTAATTTGTAATTTGTAATTTGTAATTTGTAATTTGTAATTTGTAATTTGTAATTTGTAATTTGTAATTTGTAATTTGTAATTTGTAATTTGTAATTTGTAATTTGTAATTTGTAATTTGTAATTTGTAATTTGTAATTTGTAATTTGTAATTTGTAATTTGTAATTTGTAATTTGTAATTTGTAATTTGTAATTTGTAATTTGTAATTTGTAATTTGTAATTTGTAATTTGTAATTTGTAATTTGTAATTTGTAATTTGTAATTTGTAATTTGTAATTTGTAATTTGTAATTTGTAATTTGTAATTTGTAATTTGTAATTTGTAATTTGTAATTTGTAATTTGTAATTTGTAATTTGTAATTTGTAATTTGTAATTTGTAATTTGTAATTTGTAATTTGTAATTTGTAATTTGTAATTTGTAATTTGTAATTTGTAATTTGTAATTTGTAATTTGTAATTTGTAATTTGTAATTTGTAATTTGTAATTTGTAATTTGTAATTTGTAATTTGTAATTTGTAATTTGTAATTTGTAATTTGTAATTTGTAATTTGTAATTTGTAATTTGTAATTTGTAATTTGTAATTTGTAATTTGTAATTTGTAATTTGTAATTTGTAATTTGTAATTTGTAATTTGTAATTTGTAATTTGTAATTTGTAATTTGTAATTTGTAATTTGTAATTTGTAATTTGTAATTTGTAATTTGTAATTTGTAATTTGTAATTTGTAATTTGTAATTTGTAATTTGTAATTTGTAATTTGTAATTTGTAATTTGTAATTTGTAATTTGTAATTTGTAATTTGTAATTTGTAATTTGTAATTTGTAATTTGTAATTTGTAATTTGTAATTTGTAATTTGTAATTTGTAATTTGTAATTTGTAATTTGTAATTTGTAATTTGTAATTTGTAATTTGTAATTTGTAATTTGTAATTTGTAATTTGTAATTTGTAGTTTGTAATTTGTAGATTGTAATTTGTAATTTGTAATTTGTAATCTGTAATTTGTAATTTGTAATTTGTAATTTGTAATTTGTAATTATTTGTAATTTGTAATTTGTATTTGTAATTTGTAATTTGTAATTTGTAATTTGTAATTTGTAATTTGTAATTTGTAATTTGTAATTTGTAATTTGTAATTTGTAATTTGTAATTTGTAATTTGTAATTTGTAATTTGTAATTTGTAATTTGTAATTTGTAATTTGTAATTTGTAATTTGTAATTTGTAATTTGTAATTGTAATTTGTAATTTGTAATTTGTAATTTGTAATTTGTAATTTGTAATTTGTAATTTGTAATTTGTAATTTGTAATTTGTAATTTGTAATTTGTAATTTGTAATTTGTAATTTGTAATTTGTAATTTGTAATTTGTAATTTGTAATTTGTAATTTGTAATTTGTAATTTGTAATTTGTAATTTGTAATTTGTAATTTGTAATTTGTAATTTGTAATTTGTAATTTGTAATGGAATTTGTAATGTAATATGTAATTTTCATTTTTGTCATTTTTATAATTTTTGTAATTTTAGTAATTTTGGTAATTTTTGTAATTTTTTTTAATTTTTGTCATTTTTGTCATATTTGTCATTTTTGTCATTTTTGTCATTTTTGTCATTTTTGTAATTTTTGTCATTTTTGTCATTTTTGTCTTTTTTGTCATTTTTGTTATTTTTGTCATTTTTGTCATTTTTTGTCATTTTTGTTAGTTTTGTCATTTTTGTTATTTTTGTAATTTTTGTCATTTTTTGTTATTTTTGCCATTTTTGTCATTTTTGTTAGTTTTGTCATTTTTGTCATTATTGTCATTTTTGTCATTTTTGTCATTTTTGTCATTTTTGTTATTTTTGTCATTTTTGTCATTTTTGTCATTTTGTCATTTTTGTTATCTGTCACTGTCGCTGTCACTGTCACTGTCACTGTCACTGTCCACTGTCACTGTCACTGTCACTGTCACTGTCACTGTCACTGTCACTGTCACTGTCACTGTCACTGTCACTGTCACTGTCACTGTCACTGTCACTGTCACTGTCACTGTCACTGTCACTGTCACTGTCACTGTCACTGTCACTGTCACTGTCACTGTCACTGTCACTGTCACTGTCACTGTCACTGTCACTGTCACTGTCACTGTCACTGTCACTGTCACTGTCACTGTACAGTTGAGGTACTGTCACTGTCACTGTCACTGTCACTGTCACTGTCACTGTCACTGTCACTGTCACTGTCACTGTCACTGTCACTGTCACTGTCACTGTCACTGTCACTGTCACTGTCACTGTCACTGTCACTGTCACTGTCACTGTCACTGTAACTGTCACTGTCACTGTCACTGTCACTGTCACTGTCACTGTCACTGTCACTGTCACTGTCACTGTCACTGTCACTGTCACTGTCACTGTCACTGTCACTGTCACTGTCACTGTCACTGTCACTGTCACTGTCACTGTCACTGTCACTGTCACTGTCACTGTCACTGTCACTGTCACTGTCACTGTCACTGTCACTGTCACTGTCACTGTCACTGTCACTGTCACTGTCACTGTCACTGTCAGTGTCACTGTCACTGTCACTGTCACTGTCACTGTCACTGTCACTGTCACTGTCACTGTCACTGTCACTGTCACTGTCACTGTCACTGTCACTGTCACTGTCACTGTCACTGTCACTGTCACTGTCACTGTCACTGTCACTGTCACTGTCACTGTCACTGTCACTGTCACTGTCATTGTCACTGCCATTATCATAATGGCTTCATGACTTCATTAATTAATTTCCTTGTGAAGTGTTAATGTTTTACACTAAATGAGCTTTAATTTGCTTTTACTTCGATGTATTTTTTCCGGTTATGACAACTGTCTTGAAGCAGTTTTTGCCAGAAGCTTTTCTGGCTACCAAAATCATAATGATGATCAAAATTAATATTTAAATTTTTTATAATTATAATTAATTGTCATTCAAAGCACAGTTCTTCTATTATAGATTTCTTTAGCTCTTTAGAACAACCTCTTAAAAACAACAATTCTTTTGCTGTTCAGCTAGGATCCTTTATCATTTCACGATTTTTAATTAATTACAAGGTCTATTATTTAAACAATACTTTCTATAGAATTCAGGAAACTCCATTAAATGGCGATAATTTCAATACAGCTTCTTTGCTGCCTTTGCAATTCTTTCAGCTATAGAGCTGTTGCCATAATTAATAAAGTCTTTACGTGCAAATATTTCCACATCCGTTGATTACTTTTTCGTGTTGTTTTTTTTATTGTAATTTTTTTCTTTTATTAATTAGACTTTTAAACATTATCGAAATAAATAAAGTTCAGCTGAAATCTTGTTATGGAAGCAACGAAATTTAAACCGGAAATTGATTAAATTAAAAATGTAAAATAACTTGAAATGTGCGTCATGTAAAAGCAGTGCATTAAATAGCGCTGAATTAAGAGAAAATTGTAATGAAAGCTAGAGAAAGACGAACACATGGACATTTGCTGTATTAAGCAATTTTTTTTTTATATTTTTATTTTCTGTACAGATTAATAAAATTCGCATTTAAAGCCGTAACTCGCAAAAATTGGTAAGAGTGTTAAAATCAAATTATTTGGAGTGGCAAAAATTAATTAAACAACGAATAATTCTCCAACAAATAATGCTCATTCTCTAGGTATGCGTCATTAATCTAATCTGCTACTTTTTTGTTGTGGTGACGCCGCTATCAACAGCATGTTACAACATTTGTTTCCGTTATGTTTTGTTGTGCAACTTAATATGTTATTTTGTAAGCAAGCTTTGATATATGTACATGATTTCAAATTGTTTTAATAGCATTTTCACCTCCAACCCAGCCTAGGCAACACATTAACTTGAATATTTTAATTTAACTCCCATGAGCTCGATACGAGCACGTACTTAGCTACGGCTTGTGTTAAGCAGAAGTTTATAAAATGCTTTACATACTTTGGCTGGAGCACTTGAGCAAAATTTTATTATAATAATAATAATGATGTTGATAATGGTAATGTTGATGATGATGTTGATGATGAAGATGATGATGATGATGAATCCTAAGATATGTTTTTTGCGTCCTCAACTGTAGAAATTATAAACATACTTCTTAGAAAATACTTAGAAATAAAATCTTAAATGATTTTATGTTTTTAATGTCTGTCACCATGTGGTAGCGACTAGCTTCTTAGCTTCATAGCTACCACATGCTTATGACAGAGAGGTACAGATTTATTCATTTATCAAGATTTTGTACAACATGACGTATGAGTAACATTTAAATGTAGCTGAGGATGCTAATGTTTGCCAGCCGTTCGTTGTATGCCAATTAAGAAATATATAAGAAACAAAGCTATTGAATGGCACAATAAAGCTTTTTGTTATAAGCTTTTGTTAAAGCCACAAAAACAGAATTAAAATATAATCAGATGTTTGAACAAAACGATAATTTAGTAGTTCAAGGAATTTTTCTAAACCACGAGCATTTTGTCTTGTTTAAAATAATTTGTTTAACTCTCTTTTATAACTAGATAATTTTTAGATTTTTAATGCCTGTTTTTTATTTGTACAGCTTTCGGAGATTATAAAAAACAATTTAAAATGATTAGATGTATAACCGGTTCTTAAGATGTGTACATTATTTGTTCACAAGAAAAAATGTGTATTTGGTGTTAGAAGTGAAAATTATGAACAAAAAAATGGAGGCAAAGAATAAAACAATTTTCTCCTATAGTGAAAGAAAGAATTTTATGAATAGTTATGTTTCTCATATGAATAGTTAATCATGAGTGAAACAATTTAGAAAACAATCAAGCCATTAATATTAAGTCGTTAAGTTGGTGCATGTTCAACAAAAAATAACGACAAGTTTTTAATACTATTCGTTTATGAGATTTTGTCAATATTTTCTCCAATTTAAGTTTTATTTGAGTTGAAGTTTTTTAGAATTTGTACTTAATATAATAATTAATAGTGTTAAGTTTTAAGCAATCTGCATTTGCCTCTAGTTCGCCGGAGGTATAGAATCTAGATATTTTTAATCAACGCATTTTTCAATGCAATGTTAAATTATGAATATGAATTAAATGAATGAATGAATGAATGAATGAATGAATGAACGAAAAAAAATATATCGTTTTAAAATCGATTTTATACGAAAATTTACTACATTAAGTATGACGGAAGTAAAGAAAAGTGTCCAAAGAAAAAAACTAACAAGGAAAGGTCCCCAGGTGACAGTCTCCGATTTGAATGATTTTCGGATATGTGATAGAAGACAAAAATCTAAGGTCGACATATGTTTTTATACGTGCTCAATCGATGGTTTAGGGTTTCAAAAATCAGCGAAAATTTCGTTTTTTTATAATTTCTATTTTACAGATCAAAAAATTTTTTTTTAAAGAATATGAGAGAATGCATTCCATTTCTTTTACATATCGTGAAAATTTCCATATTTGGTACTTTGGATGATTAAAATTATTGTTTACTGGTGCGATGAGACTTACAAGAAAAAAGCACACATTTTGTATGGAAGCCCTATGAAATATCAATTTTTCCGATAAAATATTTAAACATGAGAATAGGCCATAAAAAAATAAAATTTTTGATACCCATATTGGGTACTTTTAATGTAATGAAATTTTTTCTTTAAGGAAAATAAATGCATTTCAATACAACGAAAATTTCATTATAAACAGTAACAAATTTAAAAAAAACAAAAAAAAAGGTAAGTTTACAAATTGCCTGAAATCCAACATAAATTAATATGAAATAATTGTGTCAACATACTTCTTTGATATCGACTAAACATTACTAAAAATTACAACAACAAAATAACAACAAAAATTTTCAAAATTTTTTTATAAAAAATTGATGCCATAATGTGTGGTTTTGTAAGAGCTTTCGTTTGGTACCAAATTTCTAAATGTTTCTATGGAAAATAACGAAATTAAAGCAAAAAAAAAAAAATGAAATTTTCGATTTTTTTCTAAACCATCGATTGAGCACGTATAAAAAAATTCGTCGACTCTAGATTTTTGTCTTCTATCACATATCCGAAAATCATTCAAATCGGAGACTGTCACCTGGGGACCTTTCCTTGTTAGTGTAGTAACACCAGCTTAAAGTTTGAAATTTTTTTTGGAGAGAAACTTCTTTGGTGGCAAGTGAAATTTCAAGGTATCTTATTCGAGACGCATGGGCAACGCTTTCGATTTTTATGAAAATTTTCAAGGTCGCTTTATTCGTGAAGTTTATATATAATGTTGAAATCAAATATTTATATGAAAATTTCCACATCAAAATTATTGTTGCATGCGGGAATTGAACCCGTAATGTCGCAACTGAGCATCGAATAAGATACGTCTTAATCCCAATACCGGATATGTTAGAGCCCACTGTTCACCCAAATTAAATATGTCAAACAAAAATATGTTCCGCCCCTAAGTTTGCAAAACCCCGCTAGGGTATTTGACACCAAATATCTTGACACCAAACATGCAAATGACTGCTAGGCAGGCTCCATCAGATCCATCTACAGTGGCACCTGTTGGTGACATTTGTATTGCTGACTGTCAAACTCGAAATAGAAAAAATATCGTAATTGCGGCCATCTATATAACGGCTAATCTGAAAATCGACGATATGATAAATTTCATTCATCGTTCTTTATACTCAGAACAAACACCTATCTTTCTCCGTTAAAAAATTTCTCTATTTTCGTAAATAGCAATTTTCTTTTTTTTTAAATAAAATTTTCTTCAATTAGAAAAAATTTTCACATTTTCGAAGACAAATTTTTTCGCTTGGGAAATCGAAATATTTCATGACTCTAATAATGATAAGTATTTTTCTCGCACAAAAAAATTCTTATATATAGAGAAAAATTTATTGAAAATGAAAAATTGTTCCTTTATTTTGAAAAAAAAAACACTCACTAATCGAAGTATTTTTTTCAATAAAATCAAATCTTTTCTCTAAAATAGAAAAGTTTCTTCTCTAAAAACGATATATTTTTATATATTTATCTTTTTCGTGGAAGTTTTTTTCATTTTTATGGAATTTTAGGATCACATTTAGAGAAAAGCATTCTTTGGGGCAAAGTCCATACTATTTTTTTCCAAAAATTATGCCTTTTTTATCATATTCTGAGAAATTTTTTTTGAGAGTACTGATGTACAGTCATATAGGAGGTCATGGTCACGGTAGAAGCGAAGATAAAATCCGCATGATTCTGGGTGGAGATTTTAACGTTAATTTTGCATCCAATGATTCGCTACTGTTTACTATCTTTCTTTGCGAAAAATTTGGTGTGGACATATATAATAATACCAACATGTCAACAACAAAATCCGAAACTAAAATAGATGGATTTTTTTCAATATATCGAAAATATCGTATCACGGACATATATTTCATATTTTAGTTGTCACAAACCATTAATGTCAGAATTAAAAATTGAAGTGAATAAACAGATCATTATTTCATTTCGTTTTGCATTGCTTTTAAAATACTTTCTCTCTCTATTTTACACTAAAATATCTCTTATTCTTGCTTTTTAAGAAATTTCACTTCTGCCACGTGTACGTTCCTACACTCGATTTTTTTTTTTTGTTTTTTTTTTAATGTCTCCGTAGGAAAACTATGGCTCCCATACGCATATTTATATACTGTCATCAAGCATATGAGCTTGATAAAAAAATTGTATTTGATTTTTCCAAGTCAATGAATGCAATGGGACGAAACAATAATATTGGATTACATTGTGCAACATTTTTGAGATCATCGCTTTGGGACTTAGTTTTTATAATTCCTTGTGAAAGTGCTTGGCAAAACTAGAAATTCTGCATCATTACTTTTGCCTACTCACGATCAAATACGAGACTTAAAATTCAATATTAACATTTACCAGATTTTGGTTACGTATGCGCCATGGTAGCGATTTGCAAATTCAACTCCAAATGGATGACAGCGTAAATTTCTTATTTGAACATAAGTCAAAAGAAATGATGCAGAATTTCAACTTTTGGCATGTACTTTCATGAGAGATTAACAAACCTGAGTGCCAACATTATGATTTGCACTCTGTAATGGTAGATTTCAGGGCATTAAGGGTTTGAAGGCAACGAAAAGACAGACTGCTTTGCCAAAAGAGGGTCATCTTGGTCGCTGACTGACCCTAAACCATTTTATAGTCTGTCAAAACTTTTTGGAAAATGTTAGGACCTGGCCAAAGAAAAATTTTCTGTTCCACCGCGAAAAATTGTTATGAATAGAGGCAAACACGGAAATTTATAATTCATAGTTGAACTAAAGTAAAGTTTAGAAAGGTCCTTGTGCTCTCAGATAATATCTCAAAAGGATAGAATAGATAAGATGTCTGCAGACAAAAAGAAAATAATAATAAAAAAACTAACATAAGGTAGATTAAGTTAAATTAGAACAAGTAATTGCCTTGTTTTGCCAAATAAATAAACAAACATTGGCAGCTAAAGATTAATTTTTTTATATGAAAACGAAAAAATTTTCTTTTTAGATATTGCTATTTTGTGACTTTAATAAAATAGTGACAAAATTCAAAATAAAATATTCGTTAATCTTACGATATATCTAATATTTTTGCATATATATTATTTTTGAAAGATGAGTATTAAATGCTGCAAGTATACGCTAAAGTATTACTCAGAAACGTTTCATGTGCTTGAAAAAATTTGTAAAAACGACCCCATACAAACCACGCTGTAGGACGTAAATCTACGACAACAAATTAGTGATGTTGACTTTGCGCATCTTTTGATTTAATACTTTCTACTCAAGAAGACACACATTTATAAAGTTTCTTTATTTAAACATCAAAAATATCGTTCTGAGGTTTTAAATTAAGTTAAATTTAATAAATTTAAGTTAATGACTTATTTTTTCCAGTTTTTCTTTTAATACTGTCCCATACGTTCTCGATAGGATTTAAGTCAGGATTGTTTTCGGTCATGATTGCATTCAAGCTAATTCGTCTTAGAAAATAACATGAGTTGTGCGAGAGAATTATAATATCTATTTCAGTTGAAAAGTTTATAGATCTTTATAAAAAAAAATTTTCCTTGTGATTTCAACGCATACCATAATATACAAAGAAAGATTTTTAGTATTTCGTTGGGCCTAAAGTGAACTCTGAGTACTTAAGAAGGGACATAACATTCGCGGCAGAGAAAACAGACATTTTTTAAAAATTCAAAACAAACATTTTTCTAAAAATTTTTTTTATTATTGTAGAGAATTGAACAAATTATAAGAAAAACCAAAATATGTTTTCACTCCAACATGGTTTTATAGAGCTCCAAACTGGCGGCAGAGAAAAAAACGGGGCCTCGTGGTTGCAGCGCTGGCAGTCGCAAAAATTGTCCGATCTGGAAAAAATGACTTTTTTAAATCTTAACAAAATTGGTTATCGTATGACAGGAGCTTTTTTTAAAAATTTTTTTTAATTTTTGGTGATGTTCCAAATTTGAAAGTGTGTTTTTTTCGAAAAAAATATGGACATTAAAAAAAGCTTGTGTCATACGATAGCGAATCATATTTAAAAAAATACAAAAAAAAAAATCGTCAAAAAATTAACCCGCTAGTGCCGCAACCAGTACGAAAAACATGGTTACGAGATAAACGCGTTCAAAGTTTGTGAACAAAAAACAAAAAGGCGAAAATTAAAAATACGCTCTCACTAACTTTTGAACCCGTAGGAATTTTTCCATGAAATTTTTTTTTTAAATCTTAGGAATATTTCTTAAAATACAAAATTATAAAAAAAGTCATTTTCAAAAAACGGCCAATGTCATGTCCCCCGTTAATCTGGGTCAACAAGACTTATTTTTGTCCAAATATTTAAGAAGACTTTGCAAAAATTGCAATTTTTATAAAAAAAAATCTATATTTTCCTAATGTTTCGCCAATTTTTTGTTGACATATGCAGGACATTTACATATTTAAATAAGATTTATTTTACTTAAGTTGATAAATACGACTTGAGTCCAATGGTCGACGTTTTACTGTTACACGGATAATTTGAACTGTATGATATGTCTTCATTACGGTTTTTGACACTAAACAATAATATTTTTTTAAACTTGTTTCAAGCGGTAATTTTTTTATGTTTCTCAAATTGTGATGGAATCTTTTAAAAAAATTGGAACAAATTGGAAAACAAGCACGAATTAGATAAGCTAATATATTTGCCTATATATGACAAATACTCTTTTATGCCACAGTTGAACCGATAATTATTGTTTTTATGGTGGCCGTGAAAATAAGCCTGAGCCATTGAGCAAAAAAGTGCCAGCCGTGTAGAACTTAAATAAATTATTTTCAAAACATTTTTATGCCAACTATTTTGGTCTATTTTATCAATCTTATCAACAACAAAAAATAAGCAAAAAAGTGCTTATTATGTGCCCATGTCTTTGCATGTCATTGCTTCTGCCAGCAGCAAGTTAAAGCTACTTTAATAACTTAATTGAAAAGAAATGAGTTGCTGATGCAACAATTGATATAAAACCAATAATGAGAATGTAACAAGCTATGGCTACACACAGACGTGCATGCATAAAAAATCAAAATCTACACACATACTCAAATACTACACGCACAAAACTTTTTTGTACTCTTCCTAATTGCAAGTATTTAATTATTTCTTACTCATAAGCAGCACTACAATTAAATAATCAGCATATTAGCTGATTTGGCAGAGCTTATTTGTGCGTAACGGTGTTTATTGGTGTGTTTGTATGTGAACTACATTTTGTAGGTGTAAATATAAGGCGCAGGCATACAAATCAATTTATGAGCACGCACTGTCGTTTATTGCGTATTCCTTGTGTGCGTGCGTGCCTTAACAAGCAAGCATTTTGCCGGTGATACATGCGCCTAGCTTAGTTTAATGGCCAAAATAATTTCAACACACTTGGCAGAATACTCTAGACATATACTTAATTAACCTAATTTTTCATTTATAAGCCATTAAATCGGGCGATAAGCTTTTTGCACCAAACTTTAATCAATTTACTTAATTTGTACAACATGGCGTATGCGTGACCGGTAATTATTTGTTTTATTAAAATCGCATAAAATTACAGCTAGAATTTATTGCAATCGATGAGGTAGCAATCAAGTGTTCAATTTACACAGTAAATGGTTGTAAAGTTTTCATGTTACAAGCTGCTACGCACACTCAAATAAAGATAATTCTTAGAGTTCTAGCTAGTTGGCAGCATACTTCAAATTTCAGTTTTGAGCCAAAATCTACTCGTCTATCTTGTTCGTTGCAGCACTTATAGTGAATTTTGGTATTTTTTAATGCTTTATTTTACAGCATGCATGTGTGTGTTTGTTAACGCTTTTTATTGCATCTTGTTTCTTGTCTGTTTTTATGCTATTGTGCCACTTAATACCTTTCTGTTAGGATTCCTGAAAATAATGTAATGCGATGTGTGCCCAGTACAAGGACTTCAGTTAAAAATGCTTGTCTGTAAAGTTGTTAAAAATTTATAAGATACTAATTTTTGAAAATAGAGAAGAAAACCAAATAAATACTTCTGCGGTGCTGAATAGTTTTGAAGCATTTATTGCTTAAAGCATTGTACTTAAAGTTTTGTACTTCAAGTGCAGAGTGATGAATAATTGAAATAAAGTTCAATAAAATGCTTGACTGGTTTTGTGGTTATTTTTCTTGTATGTTCTTGTTGTTTTTGTTATTGTTAGAAATAGTGTTTAAAATCTCGGATGGCTTGGTTAAAGTATGGCTGAACTAAAAGTTTTTGTTTCAAGGCAACTGTTTTTTTTTTTGCATTTTAGTTTTCATAGCTGTTGCAATTGAGTGAAGCTGATCACAAACTGAGATTTTTTATATTTTTTTTTTTTTTCAAATAAAAATCAGATATTTCATTTAAAATTTAAAGCATGATATATTTGTAGAGCAGCATGAGAGTGTTTTTTATTAACTTTAGTTATAAAACTTGATATTCGTCTTAAAAGTAACTTTAATGCCAAGCAACTTATTTGCAACATCTTTGGAGGGCGGCTTGTATAGTTTATTGCATGTAAATTGATACTTCCGTTCTGTTGAGCCTTTGGGAGACATGCTTAAAAGTCAAATTTTTTTTTTACATAGAAACTGTTTTAGTTTATCTTTTTTACCTAATAAAAATATTCGATTTGAGCTCAGCTTTTTTCGAATTTATTATACCTCAAGGTTGTTGGCTAATCTTAAGATGAACCAAAAAATTGTAATTTTGTCATAGAATATATTATTCAGAGAAAATCTCAATCTACAATAAACGCAATAGCACATTAAATAAACATGTCTATATATTTACACATTTATATATATATATATATTAAGCTGTGCCAAAAAATTACGATATTTTTTTTTTTCGCTCTCCCCCGAAAATTCTGTTAGAGGCAGAGCTCTTAATTTTAATTTTAAGAGGTCTCCCACGGAACTTTTAGTTTTGCCATTTAAATAACACGGGAACTAGGGTTTGAAACATTATTTTGTCCTGCAAGGTATGAAGAAATTTTTTCTTGATAAAATGAATGAATGGATCATATTCAGTACTAAATTTTGGACAAACAAATTTATTTATTTAATTTTCAAATAAATTTCTAGTACTTCGTAATCAATTAATCATTTTTCATACGAAAATTCAGACATTCGTCATAAAAGTTATAAAAATAACTGTTATATTGTTAACATAATAAATTGTATTTCATATAAAAAGTTTATCAAGAACAATTTTGTGGAAAATAAGCTGTACTTGCTGTGTTTGATTAAAATTTTATGTCTATCATCAATAAATTTCATAATATAGTTGAAAAATCATAGAAATAAGACTTTGCGGGCATGTTAATTTTAACTATTGATAATATCGAAAATCTCACCCATACAGTTTTGTTGCAAGTTTAATATACTGAGAATTCTGAACAGAAATTTAAGCTTAATCATCAATCTTTCAATTGATAAGAGCAAAAATTCATAAAAATGGTACTTTGTCGGCCTGTAACATTGTTGTTTGTAATGATACGAAAAATTTGTATAAAACTTTTATGTCAGCCGTCAGACAAACTACAAAATTGCTATTCAACTTTTTTTTCTATCTGCAATAGTTTAGTTGGAAAATGCAAAAAACCTTGAAATTTATAAATTTACAGTTTCAAAGATCTGTAGAAACTTCAATATCGACGATGAAAATTTGGCTCGATAAATTTGTTTGTCCATTCATTCATTTTATCAAGAAAAAATTTCTTCATACCTTGCAGGACAAAATAATGTTTCAAACCCTAGTTCCCGTGTTATTTAAATGGCAAAACTAAAAGTTCCGTGGGAGACCTCTTAAAATTAAAATTAAGAGCTCTGCCTCTAACAGCATTTTTGTTTAGACATATTCTTTGATATTTTCGGGGGAGAGCGAAAAAAAAAAATATCGTAATTTTTTGGCACACCTTAATATATATATCATATATATATCTATCTTTATACACAAAAGTAAAAAAGGCATTAAGCTAAAAGATTGATGTGGTCCTACTGTCTGGCATATTATTTGCTATGGAAATATTTTATAAAAAGCAAATTTGCTTTGAGCACGTGTAAATATCATATAAATTAACGAAATCACGTTAGTCAGAAATTCTTATTTTTGCTGGTACGTCATAAGACAGTACAAAATATATTAATAGCATTTTTTTTTTCTTTTTGCAATTTTAAAATTTTTTATTTTAAAATAGCTGCCTTTATTTTAATCATAAATTGCTTAGATCTTTATAGAGTTCAGTGGAGTTGAAGTAATTTTAATTTCAAGGGCAGACTCATAAAAGATACGCCACAAATATTGACTTAAATTTAAAAAAAATATTAATACATTGATAATCAACTGATTAGCTGTTGTTGCTAGGTATTAAATAATATAACAAAAGTTTTGATTACAGTTATTTATTGGATTTTTAATTATTGTGGATTTTTTGAAAGAAAATTTATGTTGCACCTCAATGTTTATGTTTATGTTTATGTTTATTTAACAAAAATTGTTGACAACTAAGAATAAATCTTTTGCTTGCCGCTTTCAAGATAATAGATATGCAAGCAGAGCAAAATTTTTAACTCATTTTGCCAAAAATATATTTAACTTAAATTTTCAGTTAGTAATCCAAGTAAATTTCTGAGCAGGTTTACAAAACAAAAATCGAAATTAAAAAAAAAAAATGCGCGCCAGTTAAATTGGATCAAAAAAGGGTCGTGCTTAGAAATAAAAGGCGGAAAGCTGAATTATCTTAATGCATATTAGGTATTTAATGATGGTGCTGTGGTGCCACTCCTACTTTAAATTTCATTTTATCAATTTTGTCTGAATTACTTTAAGTCTGATCATCCTTTAAAGACAATAAAATTCTACGTCAGGTCAGTGCCAGCTAGGGTTCCCAACTGTCCCGGATTTTGCGGGACGTCCCGCATTTCAGCTAATTTTTTAGCGTCCCGCGACGACCACTTGCGGGACTCCTTTTGTCCCGCATTTGAGATCTTAAGATTGTTTGTATCTAAATTTCCAATTCGACATGAAACACAGTTTACTAAAACTGTTTAATTTTATTATCAAATTAAATTTATCATTTATTTTTCATACATTTTATTTATAAAAACATTTTGGATTTATTTTTTGGTTTTTTCATGAATTGGGCAAGAGTTGGAAAGAGATCTAAACAATATCAAAGAACCAATGCGATGGTGTAAAGGCATCGTTGAAACTCTTTATTCCTCAAAGAATAAAAGGAAATATTTAATAAAATAAAAAATTGCATCTAATGCTGTCCCGCATTCTTGAGCCAAGTCCCGCATTTTTTATGGTTCCGTCCCGATTTTATACTTTTCAGAGTTGGCAACCCTGGTGCCAGCACTTTCAATAGTTCGAAAATAGTCGAGATATGAAAGGTTATAAAACGTCTTCAAAATTGTTTGCTTATTTTGATTTTTTTGCAGAAAAAGTAATTTTTCACAATTTAAAAAAATTAACCAATTTAAAATTAGGGGACATGACATCTTAAAAAAATTTGTTTAATGCTTTAAAATGAGTATAAAATTTTGTAGGTAAAAGATTACCTACACAAACAAATTGTTTAATTTTTTTATCACATATGGGCATTTCCATCGTCATGAACGCGAGATTCGTACGCCTTTTTCAAATTTTTGATAGCATTTTATTAGCACTACTAGTTCGTTCTCGTCAAAAATGACGGGCCCGGTTTTAATACAGAACTGATTTTATTTAAACTATATTATGAATCAGCGATGATCACATATTAAATTTTAAATTGTGCAAAGAACAATTTTTAGTGACAAATATGTATAAAATACCTTTATATAAAATCAAAAACTTTAGTGGGTACAACGAAATAAGTTTCAAAATATTTTGTAAAACTGAAAATTTCAAAATGAAAAAAAAAAATATAATAAATTTTTGAAGTTTCAATAAATCACAAAACAAAATATGCCTACAAATATGCTATGAAATTTTTCGAAAAATTAAGCGTTCCACACTCACATTTTACGGAATTATGTTATAGTAATAATAATAATAATAATAATAATAATAATAATAATAATAATAATAATAATAATAATAATAATAATAATAATATTAAAAATAATAATAATAATAATAAAAATAATAATAATAATAATAATAATAATAATAATAATAATAATAATAATAATAATAATAATAATAATAATTATAATAATAATAACAATAATAATAATAAAAATAATAATAATAATAATAATAATAATAATAATAATAATAATAATAATAATAATAATAATAATAATAATAATAATAATAATAATAATAATAATAATAATAATAATAATAATAATATAAGTAATAATAATAATAATAATAATAAAAATAATAATAATAACAATAATAATAATAATAATAATAATAATAATAATAATAATAATAATAATAATAATAATAATAATAATAATAATAATAATAATAATAATAATAATAATAATAATAAAAATAATAATTATAATAATAATAATAATAATAATAATAATAATAATAATAATAATAATAATAATAATAATAATAATAATAATAATAATAATAATAATAATAATAATAATAATAATAATAATAATAACAATAATAATAATAATAATAATAATAATAATAATAATAATAATAATAATAATAATAATAATAATAATAATAATAATAATAATAATAATAATAATAATAATAATAATAATAATAATAATAATAATAATAATAATTATAATAATAATAATAATAATAATAATAATAATAATAATAATAATAATAATAATAATAATAATAATAATAATAATAATAATAATAACAATAATAATAATAATAATAATAATAATAATAATAATAACAATAATAACAATAATAATAATTATATACTATAACATAATTCCGTAAAATGTGAGTGCGGAACGCTTGATATTTTTAAAAATTTCATAGCATATTTTCAGGCATTTTTTGTTTGTGATTTATTGAAACTTCAAAAACTTTTTATAATTTTTTTATTTTGAAATTTTCTGTTTTACAAGAAATATCGTTTTTACTTCAAGGTATTTTATAAATACTTAGAACTCAAAATTGTTCTTTGCACAATTTAAAATCGAATATGTGACCGTCGCTGATTTCTAATTCAGCTTAAAGAAAATCAATACTTCATGTTTTTTTCTGTATTGAAACCAGGCCCGTCATTTTTGACGGGAAAGAACTAGTAATAATAATAATAATATAATATTTAGAAAAATGTATGTTCTCTAGATTTTATATTTTCAAATACAGTGTGTTCCAGACCTAGAGGACAATATGCAGGGGGTGATTGCAAAAAATTGTATGGGTGGGGGTAGTCGCAAACGTCCCCCTAGAGAGCTAGGAGGTAAAAACAAAAAACATTTAACTTTATGATAACTTTTTCAAAAGAAAATTAAATTTTCTTTAAGTCATTGCAAAAAAAGTTTTTCCATGGAGTCACAACTAAAAAAGTTACGAGCACCTAAAGTCAAAAACTAAATTTTTTTTGAAAAAAATTCAATTTTCTCGAAAAAATACCAAAATTTTTATTGATTTTTTAAGACGTAGTTTTTTTCTTTGAAAAATTTCCTTTACTTCTGCCCAACATTGTATTTTACTCACAGCAGTTTATTTTCTTATTTTCGTAAGAAATCGATTTTTCGATCTTACCAATTATCATGATAAGAGAGTCTTAATGGCTAGTTTAAACTCATATATAAAGAGTTTAAACTAGCAGTTCCATGAAGTTGCTTTTGTTAAGTTACATTTTTTGATTTATTTAAACGATTTTTAGAGCCTGCTTCATATTACAATGATAGATTTTGAAAGCTTATTAAAAAGTCTTCTTCTAACGATCGCCGGAATGAGCTAAGGAAGATTTTGAAAATGTTTTGAATCGCGCATTCATCCCTTGGGCGATCAAAAAGCGATCCATCTTCCAACGATCGCCGGAATGAGCACGGGAAGATTTTGAACAGTTTTTGTCAATCGCGCACTCATCGCTTCGGGAAGATTCGCTGGCGAATTAGGCAATTCGCCAGGAAGAGTCGCGAACGATTCGCTGAGAGGAGACTTAAGCGATTCGCCGGGAAGATTCGCCAACGAATCGGCTGAAGGGGTTTTTTGTTTGTTGCAGAACATCGTTGTTGAATGTTACAAGTTGTTGCAAGTTTGAACTAGCGGGCTCTTCAGACGTTGTTTTATCCCAGTTTCATGAAGTTTTTTAAAAGTTAAATTTTTTGATTAATTTAAACTATTTTTCAGAGCTTGCTTTATATTACAATGATAGATTTTTAAAGCTTTTTAAAAAGCAATCTTCCAACGATCGCCGGAATGAGCGAAGGAAGATTTTGAACATATTTTGACAATTGCGCATTCATCGCTTGGGCGATCGAAAAGCGATCCATCTTCCAAGATTTTTAAATTTTTTGAGAATCACGCATTCATCGCTTCGGCGATGCATCTTCCAAAGAACCCTTAGGCGAATCCCTAGCGCGTCGCCAAATGATCTAATCTTCCAATCGTCTTCCAAATGTTAGAAGGGTATAATTTTCCAAATAACTATATGTGTGTTTGTTTCATAGTACTCTCACGCATTACAGCAAGCATTAATTTAAAATGACAGGACATTAACGTGTAAAGAAAATTTTTTCTAGAAACCAAGCAGATGAATTTATGAAAAAATGTATTGCTAAAAATAAATGCTCATTTTAACATGATGTGTTCTCCACATAACCAAAAACACGTGTTGCTGCGATTTATAGATTCATTGGCATTGATTTGAAAGTTGTTAGTTATTTTCTGCACATCAAAGGAAATAAATACCATCAAAGAGGTAATTAAATGCTTATGTTCGATTGAAATAAATTCTGATAAAATAATAATAAAATCAATTAAAATAATTTCTTACCTAATCATGTGCTTAAATGTATAAACCATTTAGTCATGCTTGCGTTCAAGAAGGCGGAACAGAACGTTTACATTAACAAACAATACTTAAACTTAAGACCTCATTTTGTACCAACACCCACACACTGGTAAATGTTACGCGCCATCAACACCTTCTTAATCGCATTTTACGCACTCAATTAAATAGTTCGCACGCTTAAATACATTCTTATGGCAGAGCTTAAGGTAGAAAAAAAAAAAAAAAAGACTTACCTTCAGAGTCACGCCACCCAGATCATATTCCCGATTATAGAGATCCTCGACGGTGGCACGATATTTATCTGTGTAAGTTTTAAACAAGAAACGTTTGACGATACAGCTTTTGCCAACGCCAGCACCACCCAGTATAACCAGTCTTATGCGTTCCAAGTCAGCCATTTTGCAGAAGTTGGCTCAACTGAAGTTGAAGAGAAAGAAGTGGAAGCAGGAACAGGAGCAGAAGCAGCAAGTATGTGTGTGGCGTGCAAAATACGTGCTGCTGCTAGGTATGAGTTGACAATTTTAATGCTTGAAATTATTAAAGTGCGCCACAAATGCCAGCTGTGCAAAGATGGCGGATGGGTTGGATGTTGTTATTGTTAGTGTTATTGTTGTTTTTATTGTTTTTGTTATTGCGGCTGCGGCTGTTGACGCTGGCTGCTTTGCAACTTTAGTTTATTGTGAGCTAGACGTGCGCGGTAGTTTGTAAGCAAAAAGCAACTGCTGTTGCCAGTGTTGGTGTTTGTATGTGTGTGGGTGTGGGTGTGAGTGTGGGAATTTACAGCCTATGCGCTTTTATTTGTTTTTTTTTTATAAGTTGCCTTCCACCCACTTGAATGCTTAATTGTGGCAATGAAATCGATTATTTACTGAAATGCTTTTGAATTTATTTACAAAAGAGGAAAGAAAACAAATACATTCACAAGGTAAGCAGCGTCCATGAGTGTTTATCTTAATATATGTGTGACAAAGTCTCTGCAATGTGTGTGTGTGTGTGTGTGTGTGTGTTTGACTGTACTTAGTGCCAAGTTGTTTTTATAGCAACATTTTCTTTAGCTATTGTTGTTGTAGTTGCTGTTGTTGCCATATTGTTGCTGCGATTAATATTTATTTCTTAAGCTCTACTCTATGCGAATTTTTTTCCTCATAATCTAAGGATGTTATTATTTTTCGTTTTCGTTTTTGTTTTGTTATTTTTTTGTTTTGTTTTTTGTGCACTTTCTTTTGTCACGTTACTGAGAACAATAAAATTGTTTGCTTGCCGTCACGTGCTTATGTTTACGTTTCATTTGTTACGTGTTATATTCTTTTAATTTTCTTCTATATGCGTTGTTTTCATTTGTTATCCTTTATTTTTGTGTTGTTGGTTTTTTGGTTTTTCCATTGTTGTATGCCTTAAAAGTTCATCAATATTTGCGTAGTCTTACGTTACGTTGTGTTGCGTTGCGTTCAATTGTTTCTGTAATAAAAAAAAAATGAATTTAGTAAGCTTTTATTCGTTATTCGGAGGCTTGCTTTTGTTTTTGTTCTAATATTGCTAGCATATTTTTATTTAAAATTACATTTTTTTTTTAAACAGCATAAGTGAGATTTTGATTAAAAAAATTTATGTTTTTATATCATGTGGAGTGGTTACAACAAAATATTTGTTCTTCGCGTTGACAAATATTTTTCTTTAATTTTTCACACTTTAGCGCATATCATCAGATTATGTTAAGTTAGAAAAATAATGTGAGACGATACTGCAGCAAAATTATAATGCAAATTTCTTAAAAATGTATGAAGTGTGTCACACATTTTGCGTGATAAAAAACTTTTTCCGGAAAAATAAGATCTTTGAAGTGTTTAAATAATTGAGTTTTTAATAGAATCGGCCATCTGAGGCTGGGTAAATTTACGCAGTTCATATATTTATTAAAATTAAAATAAATTTTTGTTTATACAAATATGAAGCACATAAATGTTGCTAAAGTATTTAAAAATAAAAAAAAAATAAAAAAAAGCATACAAAAAAAAATAACCCAATGACCCAATGTATCAAACGCTTATTTTTGACTTAAGGAGGGACTAACATTCGCGGCAGAGACAACAGACCTTTGTTTAAAAATTCATAGCTTAGTCAAAAACAAACATTTTTCCAACATTTTTTTATTATTGTAGAGAATTGAACAAATTACAAGAAAAAAAATTCAAAAAAATATATTTTTCACTCCAACATGGTTTTATAGAGCTCCAAACTGGCGGCAAACATGGCGGAAAAACATGGTTTCGATATAAACGCGTTCAAAGTTTGTGAACAAAGAAAATTCACAAGGAAAATCAAAAACGCGCTCTCACTTATCCGGCTGTAATTTTTGAACCCATAAAAATTTTTCCATGAAATTCTTAAAATCTTAAGAATATTTACTAAAATTAAAATTATTAAAAAAAAGTCAATTTAAAAAAACGGCCAATGTCATGTCCCCCGTTAACGAACAATCATAACGTTATACATGCCGGTGTACATACTAAAGCTATCATATCGCACCAATCTTAACATAACATCATGTTATGCTCATCAGACCATACATTCATACAATATTCATCATTTCGAAATAATCATACCACAACCATCAAACCATACCGTCTGACCATACTCATCAAACAAATCCTATCATACCATCTGGACTTATAGCAAAGGGGGCAGTGCACAGTGTGAGATTTTGTCAATCTAGCATCTCAAAATTAATTTTTATATGAAGTTTTAGAGATATCAACTTGAAATTTGGTTGTTAAGGAAATTATAAGTGTATGTGTATAATTTTTTTTTTACACATTTATATTCAAAATTTCTTCTTTTTTCTCTTCTAACTAAAACTTGTCGATATATTGATATAAGTACCCTCATACAACCATTTCTATAAAATGCTTCAAATTTCGAACTTTAGTTTTCGATGATTCTTTGCAAATGAGAAAAATAAAAAGTTAATGTTGTTTCCATGTTAAATTTATTGATATCTAAAACATAATAAAGAGGAAAAACTAAAAAATTCAACGAAAGTTCTTAAAAGAATGGAAAATATTCAAAATTAGATATTAATCAAAAATCAAAATAAAGAAATTACATACAAATTATACAAAAGTAAAAAAGCGAAAAGTAGAAATAAAAAAAAATAAGAAATTTATACAAAAATAAAAATTCCAGAGAACTGCAACCAAAGTTTTTTATGCTAAATTATCAAATTCATGATTTAGTTGGGTGTCAGACAAAAGTGCAATGACCTTAGAAGGTAAAGTACAACGCTTGGTTTTTGGAGGCAAACGTAAACTTGCAATCAAAGGGTCTGACGTGATAAGCAACCTATGCAATAAATCTATGTTAGTGTCAACTCGGGACGTCTTTCTTGTGAACAGTTTGCGATATTGTCTCGACTCTTTATTGCGTGCTTCTTGCGCTTCTTCATAAAAGTTTCCTATGGGAAGAATGCATGAAGAAATGATAGCTCCTCCATGAAACAATATTTTGTGGACAGTTACTGGCATATAGTATGAAGGATATAAACTCAAATAAAGCTCTCTTGTTTCTGACGTAAAATTTTGGAAGGCATCTATATTGATAGAATAGCCACTGTTTATGCAAATAAGTATTCCTCGAAACCTGTATACCTGTATCGGATATTAGAGGCAGATCGACATTAATGCCTGTAATATCCGATGTCTTTTCTGCTTCTTTGAAAAATCTTCTGGCCATATTCCCATCATTTGTGTTTCCTGTTTTCTGTTTCGGCATATCCACAAGAAGACCCATTTCGTTCCTAAACCTGTCTTGTATTTTTTTCTTCTTGCAGCGCTCTCCTTATTTTCATCGCCTGATACGTACCATTTTTCTATTTCCAATCTGTAAGAAATGTGCAACAAGCACTCCATAAACCGTATGTAGACATGTAGAGGTGAAAGACCAACAGCAAGCATATTTTCATCGATTTCGCGCTGTGATAAGGCATTCATGTCGTTCATAGTTTTTGGAGTTGAACCACATAAATAGCACGCTTGCGATGACGTGTAATTTGAAAGAGCGGTGCAGACTTTGCCGTCAATCATACATAGAATTATATTGGCTTTAACCGAGAAACTATAACCGTGAAGCTCAAAGCTAGTTGGTTTAAGAACAGAAATTTGATGCCACTTCCGCTTTAATGACCTCACGCGTCTCTTTCGTGAAAATAAATTTGATCGGTCTACAATATCTTGTCGAAGACGCAGCTGGATTTTGCCAAAAAAATATGTTTACTTCCTTCAGCTCTAGAGCTAAGTTGAAGAGGCACTATCGAAAGAGAAAACATGCTTTCGTCTGACATGTTGTCTTCTTTTTGCTTGTAACGGTTCTGATCAGCTCCATCGCATCCCCATATTATTATTATGCTTAATTCATCCTGAATGGCAGGGAACGACTTAAAAACCTCATATTGTGCATCTATTAATCTTTTCACCGTGTGGTCTATTAAAGATTGCAAATTGATTTTGGCATATGTTTCAGTAACAGTAACAAAACTTGTGTAGCACAATAATTTTGATTGCTTAACGAGGTCATAGCATGGATACAATTTCGGATTGTAAGGTATCGTATGCAATCGTATTCCACGGTATTGCTCAGTAGATAAATTTTCGTCTACGATCATGACCAGTGCTTGATCTGGTGTAAGACTTTTCTTTTCAGTAATGCTTAGCCTTGCTCTTTTTATAGCTGTACCTCTCGAAGAGGATGCAGCCGACAACTCTTTAACAATGTTTGCTGAGTCTCTTTTTCCACAGAATCTGAGGATGCATTGCGGTAGCCAAAGTTAATTGTTCCGAAGCTACATTTGATATTAACTCTTTGCATTTCCGTTTTTGTGTACTCGAAGCACTTTCAGCAAACTCTTTTTCTCGCCTTCCGCGTTGCGGTATTTGTTTTGCAGTTGATGGTGCAAGATCAAGAGCAAAATCAACAGCAGAAATTTTTGAATTTAGCCAAATAGCATTGTCATGCATAAATCTTGCTTTATCACGGTGAGATTTGCTTCATCGCAATTCAAATTGGAAGCAAAGCTTTTTTATACGATCTTTAATTTTGGTATCGTCAACATCTGGTCCAAAAATTGATATAACGTGCTTTTCGACCGCTTCTGTTTTTTCGCTTTTCACCTTGCTCAACCAAAATAGCTCCTCTCGCGATATTTTACTCATACTAAAAAAAGGCAAAAAATGGGCAGGATTTTATTTTTGAAATTTGTTTTGGGCACATTAAAAAAGATTCTGCTGGTATTCCCATCACGGAACTCCGTGGAACTTGGAAGTTCCAGTCTATCAAAGATTTGAAAGCTTTAAAATTTGTCTTGCCTTTTAGCTGGTTATAAAACAATTTTTTTTCAAAATACTTGAGTGCAAGAATAAATATTGTATAAAGCAAAAATTTTAAGTTTAAGTAATAACCTTCAATACAAAAAATATTTTAGGCCAAAAAAAACCACTCATAACTTCGACCTGATCACTCAAAGTTTTGTGATCAATGCAAGCTTGCAAATCAATTTATGCATGCTATGCAATTGCTCGTGTTTGATAGCTGTTATCACGCGAATAACATTTTTTTATTCTCTTTTGTGTTTATTTTCGTAACATTTTTTTTTTAATTTCGAGATGCTAGATTGATTAAATCTCACACTGTGCAGTGTTCGGTATTCGAACCCCCCATAGATACACAAAAGCTATCAATATAGCAATTATTAAAATTTGAGTAAAAAAATTGTTTCTAAGATGAAATACTCACATTAACTTTTAAAACCAAATCATAAATAAATTAAGTATTTTTTGTTCTCTGTCAATGACTATTTATATCTAAATTATGGCAATAAAACAATAGACAAAAGTAACAAAATGTTGTTTTCGTCCTTTCGAGCCACTTAAATGATGTAACCTTGTCATACCTATGTGGTATGGTCATCTATGAGCATAAGCGCAACCAAAGGGGGGGGTTTCGGGGTTTAAACCCCCCCAAAAATAATTTTAGTACCAAGCAAAATAGAATTTAATCAAAGTGAGGTACATGAAAAGCAATCACACGTTCTATGAAATGAGTGAAAACCCCAAATGCATATTTCAAATCGATTCTGGTTGATGCATAATCTTCTAACTTAGTCATATTTTATTCTTCAGACTGCACATTAAGCCGGGTTGATTTTGTATGGAGAAAAAAAAGTGAGCCGGACATCGACTCAAAAGTAAGAGGAATTCTTAAAAACTATAAAATATTTTTTTAAACACTATAAAAAATTTATTTTTCTTGGTATTCAAACGCATTTAAGATTATTGGAAAAGTACTGAGCTCTACATTCTTTTGGTGTATGGTATGGTGTTGTTTAATCAAAACTGAGTACTATGAAAAATACGTTTTTTTATAAGTAAGTGTTTTAAACAAAATATATATTCGAAAATCATGAATTTTGCACTGGAGAGCTATCTGGCGCACATTTCACTAAAAACTGGTTACCGGAAATCGATTTTGCGTACCTAAAAACTCATAAGTACCCTCTAATATATATATACCCACCAAGTTTTGCCAAAATCGAACAGTAATTATTGCAATTAAATAATAATTGAGCTGAAGGAAGCTTTTGAATATCGATTTCTCACATTTTATATAATTGTGGCACTAAATTTTGGTTAAACCGAAGAAAGAAGAAAAGTTTGTTTTTGTTTTTTAAGTAAAAAGATTTAGGTTTGATTTTTCTTCTTACCGCCCGTCCAGTGACTATTATAGTTATACGGTATTACTTATCCAATAAGCAAATGCTGACTTAAATCGAAATAATATATTTTAATGATAGGTCTTTACTACACTTTTGACACAACGATATGTCTTTTCTACATTTTTCCAAAATCGGATAATAATATGCGCAATTTTGAGGGATTTTCATAAACCTGATTTTGAAAATCCAATGGAAGATTACGAATAAGGCAATATAAGTCGATATTAGAGGTAAATTCATCGGTAATTTTGGTGGCGAGGGACTCAAACGATTTCTTCAAATTCAGACTCTATTTTTTCATCCCAAAGTGTCAGAAATTTAGCGTTTTGTACTTTCGGAATTGAGCATAATTAGTACTCACTAAAGGATGACTTTTAAAGCTACTGCTAGACAAAAAAATTTTCACTGCACTCAGTAAAAAGTTTCTCGACATAAGATAAAAAGCCATAATATTTAGAGAAAAAACTTATAGAGTTTGCTCCTGAGAATGCTTTTCTCTAAATGTGATACTAAAAACTCCCTAAAAATGATAAAAAGCTTCCATGAAAAAAATAAATATATAAAAATATGTCATTTTAAGAGAATAAGACTTTTTTATGTTTGAGAAAAGATTTAATTTTATTGAAGAAAATACTTGGCATAGTGAATTTTTTATGAAAATATAGGAAAAATTTTTAATTTTGCATACATTTTTCTCTTTAAATGAAAATTTTCTATGCGAGAAAAAAACTTATCATTATTAGAGACATTGAAATATTTCCATTTCCCACAAGTGAAGAAATATTTCTTTGC
This sequence comes from Tetanocera ferruginea, assembly GCA_958299015.1. Taxonomy (NCBI): domain Eukaryota; kingdom Metazoa; phylum Arthropoda; class Insecta; order Diptera; family Sciomyzidae; genus Tetanocera; species Tetanocera ferruginea. The sequence goes on from OY282640.1 coordinate 14,657,902, forward strand.
AATTGTGAAAATTTATTCTAATTGAAGAAAATTTTATTTGAAAAAGTAAAAATTGCTATTATCGAAAATAGATGCCTGAAATTTGAACACTTACCGCTACAACACAGCCGCTGTAATTACTTAAAATCGTTTTTATATATAAGTTCTACATTTGATAAAACCCCCCCCAAAAAAAATTCCTGGTTGCGCCCCTGTCTATGAGGACCATCGGTCAAGTAGTTTTTGAAAAAAAATTTAAAACTTCTGGATGCAGAAAAAGTTCACATTTCATTTTACTTAAGCTATGTATACGGCAGTCTAAGTATACTTGGTTTTTTGTGCAACCTTTTTCCAGGCCAATGCTTAGGAATCTGAAGTCAAATTTAAAAATAAAACAAGGCGGATATGACGGTGGAAAATACAAGAAGTCGACTGATATTAAAGTATAAACAGAAAATTTAAAAATACTTACATAAATCCATATTCATTTACTGTAAATATTCACTTAATAAATTCCATGTTATCTAGACGAATACTATATCGGTAAGAATTAGACATACAATTTTCATTTTCCTTTAAAATAGAATGATATTTGTTCGAAAATACTTTTATGTTTTTTGGTAAATAAAGAAGATATTTGAAGCTTAACAAATTACAATTTAAAGATTTTTAATTATCAAGCCTTTTTAGAGAAATTTTGATTTCTTATTACTAGGTTTAATAAGACGAATAGTTTATCGGTTCACTGTATATAACGTTCAGATTTCTTAAAGAAAATTAATTCCTAACAACATTTATTTGAATCCAACGAACTTTTAATATAACTTATATCTATTTATAATCATCTCATTGTAAATATAAGTTATAATGTTTTTAAGACTCACTTACAATTAATTTTTAATTCAATATCTTTTCTTCTTAGATCATGTGGAACGAAAATTATATCTTTTTATGTATATCATGTTTTTGCACAAGTTTTTGCTTGGATTCTATTAACTTGCACTCTAAATTTTAGTTAGTTTTTTAACACTTTCATATCTGAAACTTCAGTAGTGAACAATATTCTTGTTTGAATGGAGGTCAGGAACCTTAGCTTTTGAATACTATTTCACCTTTAGGTATCGCAATATCAAATATTAGTTATAAAACGTGCGATGATACTTATAAAATAGTCAGAACTTAATCAATTAAGAAGCGTTATATTTGATTCTGTCTATCCTTTGATCTGTTCTGTTTGAGTTTGAGAGCAGAAACAGATTTGTGTAAAAGATATGCATTTGTTTCATATGTTTATCGATAGTTACTTTCCATATATTATTATTATTATAACATAATTCCGTAAAATGTGAGAGTGGAACGCTTGATTTTTTTTTTTTAAATTTCATAGCATATTTTTAGGCAATTTTTGTTTTATAGTTTATTGAAACTTCAAAAACTTTATATTTTTTTTTCATTTTGAAAGTTTCTGTTTTACAAAAAAAATTTTAATTTATTTCGTCGTGTCTGCTATAATGATTTGTAGAAATTTGGTGAGTACGTGCGGCTGGGTCTGTAGATGGTTTGTATCTAAAGTTTGAGCTGGTAGGTGGCGCTGTGGGAGTGTTTAAAGGGGTATTTGGAATTTTAACTCAGAAATAAATTCAGAAATTGTCAAGATTATTTCACTACACCATTAATTTTTATGCATACAAAATTACAAAAATATAAAATTAATAAAAATAAACAAACTAAAAATCTTAAATTTTTATGATTGATTTTTATGACTTGATTTTTCGATCGTATAAACCGTTTTTAAGTTTTTATAATAGAAACTTTAAAGAAATCCTATATTTATGCATACCATATAAAAGAGCATTAAAAATGCCATTTTTGGTTTTAAATATTTTTTGAACAGCAATTATTTTTATCAAAGTTTTTTGCGAAATAAAGAAATTCGATAAGGTTTTTTTTTAAAATTATAAAAATTAGAAGGAAAACGAAAATGAAAAAAATTTAAAAATGATTAAACGGAAAATTAGTCAAAGCTTCAAATAAAAAAAAAAACTTAATGGAATCCTTTGTAAAATGACCGAGTTACTCACTTTCAAAGTCAGCACTATCATTTTTGATGGATTTTTTTTTCTGTTTCTACAGAAAATAAAATAAGTACTAAAAAATTTTTGTATATTTTAGGTACGAAAGTTTTTATGGAGTCAAGTTTTTGGAAATTTAAGAAACTTGTACGTTCTTATAGAAAACGAAATTCGTCTAATAAAATATTTTTAAGCCAAGAATGTTACCACAAAGGTATGCAACTACCAAATTGTAATAACAAATCTTTGAAAATTCTTGCAAGGCAAATATATATCTTACATATTTAAGGCGTTGGATGAATCTGAATTGGATGAGGACCTTAGTACATTTGACGATGCAAAAAAATGTCAAAAATTTTGGTATAAACGGTTAAATAAAAAAATCTGACCACAAAGGTATAACTACCAAATTGCAATAACATAACTTTGATAAGTCTTGCATGGCAAATTATTTGCATGGCGTTTACCTTTAATATTTAAGGTGCTGGAACGAATCTCAATTGGATGAGGCACTTAGTATGTTTGGCGATGCCAAAAAATGTCAAAAATTTGGGTATAAATGGTTAAATATAAAAACGTGGCTGTTGGAGGCACAAACTGTGTGTGGCATTGGCGTCGAAGTGCCTTGATTCCCCCTCTGCAGACAATGACATACTCCAGAGAATTATAAATTCCATGAAAAGGTTCTTGAAAACATGCTGTTTAGCTGTTTAGACATTCGTAGTCGGTATAAAACAAGTAGATACAGTTTTTGATCCATTGTCTACAAAATTTAATAAAACGCACAGCAGAATAGCTCATAAGAAGCTCTAATAATGTCCTTTCAAGAACTGAAATGGCCAAATTGTTTTGGATTTTTGGCCAAAATGCCCACCGCCCATATAACCCAATATTAAAAAACCTATAAAGAGGTTTATATGAGCTACAAAGATAAAACTAGGTTTATGAGATTATTGTATCAAAAGTAAGATGTGTTCACAAAATGAGCGTCATCCGCAGGTTCACAACCCATACAACCCACAATATTAAAAACACTCTTAAATGTTCAAATTTGATAGATGAAACTTCGTGTGGGAACATTTAATATCAAAACTGCTGTGTGCACAAAAAATGTACGTCATCTGCGTACCAACACGCTCACCTACCACACAAACCACATTAGTTAAACCTGTATTACTTCTATAGGTGCAAACAATGCATGGATTTTTATAGGAAGTTACGTCTATTTGTTTAAGTATTTTAATAAATATATAAATTTTAGGGTATTTCATAGTCGGGATAAACGGACTTTAGACTTTCTTTGCATATTTTATGATTATATATAAAAATCACATGTCACTATGTTGGTTTTTGCTAATATCCGAAACCACACATCCGATTTAAAAGAAAACTTTGTGAATGTATGAGGGTGGTTTGAGCTTGAAAGATAGTTTTCAAATCGATAGGTGGCGCAGTTGTCGATTTTAACAAAAAGTTTTAATTATGTCAACGATTTTTTTTTTAATTTTAATCAGACTTCACCACAAATATGAATTTTCATCTAACGCTTTAATGTTTTTAAATGCGACTTCAAGTATTTGTATAAGAAAATAGGTTAAAAGTTAATATTTGAACAGAATAAACATTAATGAAAGTTTTAAAATTATTAACCAAAAAAGTAAATTTTACCAGAAACTTTTATATAAAAATATGCTAAAAATGTCAACTATTTTAACGTATCATAAGCAATACATAAAAAGCACCACAAGAATCGAGCTGCGTCGGATATTATAATCTAGTTATCTATCTATCTATACTATCTATACTATTATATAAAAACGAAACTCCAAGATTCGCTTTTTTCATGTATGTAGCTCAGGATCTCCGGAACCACTGTACTGATTTGAATGAAATTTTCACTAATCGAACAATAAATTATTCTAGACTGTCTTTGTATACTGAGAACTTTAAGTTATGAAGAAGCTAAGAAAATTTTGGCCAATAATCTTACTTAAGTCAATATATTTCCATCAAATTAATCGCTTTTTTTCCATATGCTGCCTACACCTTAACAGTTAGGTGGGTATGATGTATGAGCAAATGAAAGATCTTGCCGTTTTCAACAAAAAACTCAGTGGTGACATGTATCTCAGATCAATAGTTTTTCCGTAAAATTGATATTTTAGTTAAAAATTTATTAATTTTCCTACAAATTTCTTGGGAGCAGGTCAATTGTTCATAGTTTCGATGGCTATCGTTGTTTGCAGCACTCACATTGTTGTTTTCGCTGCAAAATGCTGCAACATGCTTCGTGCAGAAATTTAAGCCAAGTCGATGAATGAGAACGAGAACGACTGGTTATGTTGTGTTGATTTGCGGCTGCGCGCTGTTTTAAAAATAAATAGAGAAACATGGTTATCTGTTAAACATCAAATTTTGCTTTGTTTAGGTATTTGCATTAGTGTCTTTGCTTTATTTTTTTCAATTAGAATTTCTTATTTTAGAAATTCTTATGAGTTTTTCGTTTGTTGCTGTCTCAACCATGATTGAATAATTATAAGGTTATTCGTATTTTTTGATGCATGCTTATTTTTTGTAAACAAAGAAATTTTGACAATCTGCCAACAGTGTTTTGTGATGCTGGGGAAAAAAACGTACTTTTCAGTGTTTCATTGTGTAGTTTTCGTGTGTAAAAAATAGTTCAATGATTTCTTCTCAAGTTAACAAGGAAAAAAATCTATGTAGGTGTTGTATCAAGTGTATGCTTCAAATTAATCTAAATTTAAAAGTTTGTGTGCAAATTTTAAATAAACATTAAATTTGTATGATGCTGTTTTAAACAAGGTGCCAATAAATTCATTCAGAATTGATTGAAATCTGACATTCACGTTCGTTTTTTCCTTTTTCAGTGAATTTATGAAACAAAAAATTTATAAACCGTCGAGCTTTTCTTTCCAAAATTCCACTTTTTTTCCGGAAAATTTGTGTTCAGCGACGAAGCTCATTTCTGGTTGAATGGATACGTGAACAAGCAGAATTGTCGTATGTGGTGTGAAGAGCAGCCAGAAGCATTACAAGAACTGCCAATGCATCCCGAAAATGTACTGTTTGTTGTGGATCATGGGCCGGTGGCATCATTGGACCGTACTTTTTCAAAGACGACGCAGGAATGTTACTGTGAATGGCGAGTGCTACCGTGCGATGATTACAAATTTTTTTTGGCCAAAATGGAAAAGCTGGGCTTGCCTGACATGTAGTTTCAACCAGACGGTGCCACATGTGACACAGCAAGCGAAACAATGAGAGGCAAGTTCGGTGAACAGTTTATTTCACGTTCGGGACCGGTCAATTGGCCGCCTAGATCATGCGAGTTAACGCCTTTAGATTATTTTTTGAGAGTCCATGTTAAAGCAAATGACTATAGAGACAAGCCCGCAACGATTGACGTACTGGAAGCCAACATTGAAGAATTAATTGGAGAGATACCGGCCGATATGTTGGAGAGAGTATGCCAAAATTAGAACTAGCATATGAACCATTTAAGGCGTAGGCGGCGTCAACATTTACATGAAATAATCTGTAAGCATTGAATTATATAGATCGTTATAGTGACTCAAATAAAGATTTTATACATTTCTCTAGATTTTATGTGTTTGTTTTTTTAAATCAAATCCGAAGGCTCTTAAAAAATCACCCTTTATAAAAATGATATTTAAAGAATTCGCTAGTTTAACTTTTTTATATAGTTTTTATGACTAATATTATGCATAAGTTAAATTTTTTTACCATTTTTTTAACAATTGCAATTAATTTTAGTTCCCTTTAATAATAATTAATGCTTAAAAAAACGGAGCATTAAAAGTATCAATAAAAATTAATTGTAGTCAATTTAGTATCAAATAGTATGATATTTAGGCAACCGTATGCATTTTTCGACCCAATGACATTGCTCTCATGTTCTCATTCTGCTCTCATTTTAAAATAAGCATACCAAATAGAGAAGACGTCAAAAATACGAATAACCTTTTTTTCATTGAATCATGGTCTCAACGTAATCATTATTTGCAGTGGGAATTTTTCCGGTCCAAATAAACAGTAGAATTGTTACTCGCTCTCTACTGTGTGCAGAATAATAAAGCTTCAGAAAAAGGGGAATCAAAATTTTTGTTAAAACTTAAGGCTAAAATTAAAGAGCATGACGTTTTGAAGACCATTTGCCTTAAAAGGATACAATACAAAGATTCACTTCGGTTTTTTGTACTTTGTATATTCACAAGCATTTCATGGGTTTTTTATATGTTTATTTGTAAGCATTTTAAGTGATAAAGAATTAGTTTTGTATTCATTTCCCAAAAGTTTAATATTTTAAAAAGGTATGAGTTTATTCGTATTACACACATTATTTTTAACACATCATAGTTTTGATATAAAAAAATATAAACCAAATTGTGTCTCTTTTGGCCAAACATAAGCTTATGTATGGAGTTTTAAATATTTGGGTTGTAGGGGAGGTACGCGTGTCCATAGGTGAATTCCAAAAATATTTAAAAGTGCAGATCTTAGATCCATTTCAATATGTCTACCAAAATGGAGTTATCTTAACTGCTTCTTATCCTATGCTTATGGACAACACACAGACGGACGGATAAACACGGTATAAAAGTTATAATTAATCAAAGACACGCGGATTTTATGAGCAAATTTTTAATCGCAAACACACAATAACTTTTTTTACACAGGGTCGGTAATAGTTATTTTAAAAAGCTATGTAGGTTATTTTTAAGGTTTGTACAGTAACATAACTTACATAATCGAGAATAATAAGAACGAATTAATGTCCTTAACGAAAGAGATATTCGTTCATTTCATGAAGCTCGGATAATTTTGTTTTTTTTCCGGTGATTTCGGGCGATTTTAAAGAAGCTTCTTTAAAAGTCATTATTTTGGCATAGAGAGCAAGTTGTACAATTGTGCACGAATATTCGAGTGCAACTTCGCGGTAACTTAAAACTGGTACGTTTGCTTCAACAGTTCTGACAGTTGGATACTGGCATAAAGTTTACTTCATGCTTGAGCAATGCACTGAAAACAAAAGATGACTTACTTTCGAATTTGTATGCAATGGAGTTCGGTTAAAGGGTATTATTCTGACTGGTCCAGCAGAGGAGGAAATATTTTAATGCCTGGAATCTCTTTGATTCCCTCACATTTAAGGGGATATAAGTTTATTATTCTGTACCAACGAGTTTTACTTTGACAAAAAACCAAGCACAAGGTCCATCCTTTTAAATGTCCGTGAATATCTTATGCTGAACTGTTTTTCCGTAATATTTTGGTCTTTTTAGGATAGGAAATCCATCCAATAGATTTATTATACCTGATATCAGAAAACAACCGAAAATAATGAATTTATATAAGATTTAAAATAATTTTAAGTTTGTAGACATATGACAATACTTAGACAATAATACAATAAATTACATAAGACATTGTTTTTTATATTAAATTATATCACGAGCAACGCCGCGGAGGGTTGCTAGTAAGTATATATTTTTTTAATATTCTATTTGAATTTAATAAACTTTTTTAGATTTTATGTGGACTTTATTTTTACTTTTGAAAATATTACATCATATTAAAATATTACTTTATTTTACATCATTACTAGCGGATGTAACCCGGTGTTACTCGGGGTTGTGCCTAGAGCACAGAAAGAGGACGATTTTCAAAATTGCTCTCATTTTTACGTTTTTAAAATTATCACTTCAATTTTAAAATTTTTTAAATTATCGTTTTTTGCGGTTTTGCCCCCTCCTTCCGTCAAAACTGTTTAGTCAAATTTCCGTAAAACTGTACCTGCCAGATATGAATTAAACAAAAAATGACATCTTCAACGTCTCGATCTGACGTCTGGTTTCTGAGGGAAATGGACACCCGCTCTCAGAAAAAAAACATATCTTCCTCCGGTAAAAAATTTCTCTATTTTCGATAAAAGCAATTTTATCTTTTCAAATAAAATTTTCTTCAATTAGAATAAATTTTCACATTTTCGAAGAAATATTCTTCACTTCTAAGAAATGGAAATATTTCACTAATAATGACAAATATTTTTCTCGCACAAAAAAATTCTCATTTATAAAGAAAAATTTTTTGAAAATGAAAATTTTATCAAATATTTTGATAAAAAATTCACTATGAGAAGTTTTTTCTTCAATAAAACAAATTTTTTCTCAAAACTAAAGAGTCTTTTTCTCTAAAATCGAACTATTTTTGTGTATTTCTCTTTTTCATAGAAGGTTTTTATCATTTTTAGAGAATTTTAGGAACGCATTTAGAAAAAAGCATTCTCTGGAGCAAGGTCAACATCAATTTTCTCTAAATATTATGCCTTTTTTATCATATTCCGAGAAACTATTTTCTGAGTGCACACTCAGAAAAAAGCTTATCGGAATATGATAAAAAAGGCATCATATTTAGAGAAAAATGGTATAGACTTTGCTCCAGAGAATGCTATTCTCTAATTTCGATAATAAAAATTCTCTAAAAATGGTAAAAAACTTCCATGAAAAAGATAAATACAGTGGAATTCGGTTATAGCGACCCTGAAGGGACCGGATTATTTCGTCGTTATAACCGAATGTCGTTATATGCGAACATAATTTTTTTTGTTGTTTTTTATTAATTTAATTAATTTATTATAAAGAAAATTAATTTCAATTATAAATATTAAAAGCTTAAACATAAAATTTAGTGGAAATAAATACATAGACGATATACGTTTTTGAAGTATGTTTATGAATAAAATAATAACATATCAATATGTAATAAACTTATATTTGCTTTAAATAATCTGTATTATTGACTTGGCGTAAGTTGCTCTTTGCAAAGTAATCCGCTCTGACTTCCGTTCAAGTTCAAAAAAGGTATTCAAGAGACAAATTTTCAGCACCTTAACCGAATAAAGCAAACCTTCAAAAACTTTAAAACTAATGTATACCTTGTCTGTAATAAATAAAAACAAACCACACAAACAAATTGGCCATTTCAGCCCTTAAAAGGACTTTGACCCAGCTTCTTATGATCAAATGTGTTGTGCGAATTATTAAATGTTTTCACACAATTGACCAAGAACTGGTCCTACATCTCTTATGCTGACTCCGATAGGCTAATGTTCATATTCTCAATAAGCTTTACATGGCATTAGTTACTCTCTGAGGTTTGCCATTGTCTGCAGAGAGGTGGTGACCGATCAGAAAAATTTTTTTATTGAAACAACTTTTCGCCGCGACTTGGGATCGAATACGGGCTCCGAGTATGCTAACACTAAACCTGCATGCCACGGGCGCCACATACTGTAATAAATACAAACCTTTTAAAAGAAAATAAAGCATTAAATGCCGCTCTGGATGGAGGAATTTGATCCTCTAATGCAATCTAAGTGTGAATTTATTTTATAATGGTTATTTTGGTTTCATAAAGCGAGAATTTCAAATATCTAGTTACATTTTGCTTTTGACATGCATTCGTCGTCGCTATATGTGAAAATATTTTACCATATTTTATGAAAACTGCGTCGCTTTATGCGAACTCGTCGTTATATCCGACGACGTTAAAAGCGAACTCAGTTTCTAAGGAATAATCAATTAAAATGTGCGGACTTCAAGAATACGACGTTATAACCGAAATGTTGTTATAACCGAGGTCGTTATAAGTGAATTCCACTGTATATCGTTTTTTGAGAAAAAACTTTTTATTTTTGAAAAAAAAAATGTGTTTTTATTGAAGAAAATACTTCTCTTAGTGAATTTTTTATCAAAATATAAGAAAAGTTTTTCATTTTCAATAAATTTTTCTCTATAAATGAGAAATTTTTGTGCGAGAAAAATACTTATCATTATTAGAGACATTGAAATATATCCATTTCCCACAAGTAAAAAAATATTTCTTCGAAAATGTGAAAATTTATTCTAATTTAAGAAAATTTTATTTGAAAAAGAGAAAATTTCTATATCGAAAATAGAGAAATTTTTTACCGGAGCAAGGTGTGTGTTTTTTTCTCAGTGCAGTTTGTCATTTCGAGAAAATGCGTTTTAAGTTTTTCTAATCATGCATTTAATATGCAATTTTATCTCAAGTAAATTCCATTCGATTTTTGGATTGTTTTCGTTCAACTTCGGTTTTGGTCGATACTGTTCGGTTAATTTTTTTTCATCTTTATATAGCTTCTGGTGGTATTCGTAAAACTTCTTTTTTTTCGTCCGTCTTTGGTTCTTGACTTCGTTTGCCCTCGGCTGATTCCTTGTTTTTTGTCGAAAGAACTTTTAAAAGCATAGTATCTATTTCAGTAACAGATACAAATGCTTGCCAAGTTTCATCAAAATCGGTTAGTTTAAACGAAATTTCCTCTTTAACTTTAATGATTTTGATTCACGGATAAGCTTCAACTCAAGCTCTTAGCAACATTCACTTAAAATTCTTTGAATCTCTGTCACTTTAATTAACAAATAAAGTCCATTATTCAATTTGTAGCTAGAGCCTTGCCAGAACTTACGAAACAACGCAATTATAAGTCAAAAATTTACCTACAACAACTTCAAACAGAATTCTAAACATACTTAAACAATTTCACAAAATATCCAGTGGAATTTCAGTGCAACTTTAATAACCATTTCTACGAATGCTTCTCGGCACCTAATTTCAATATTGACAGGCAAAATTGACCAGTTACACTGACTGCAACAAGCAACTTCAGGGAAATGATAAAAACTGCAGGTAGACTGCAGATGTTCTATGCCGAAAACAGTAGAAGAGGACATTAAATTTTCATCATTTTGATGTTATTGCCTAGGGAAGGTCATGTCAGGAGATGTACTAGTAGAGGCAAACTGACATGAAGCCTGAAACTTATTTGGGCGACACTGTGCCACTACATAAAGTGGATAGATACAAAAGTAAAGTGTCTGGGTCATGATTTGGGTTGTGGTGTTAGACTTGAGTATTGGTGTAGAATTTGCAATTGTTGAAACTGATATCAGCTGCAGGAAGGCAATGAAATAGAAAATGCAATATTCTGCTTGAATGCATTTACTTTTTGAAAGTCAAACGGTAGTAGCTGACTGTGGTCGTTAGCTGAAAGAGAATTTACCAAGAAGTGTTGTAGGTCATAGAAGGCGAGTGTATGGGTGGGTGTGTGTATGTATGTATATATATAGTTTATTTGATTTTGATGTTAAATTTATTTGGCTCAATTTGTTGCTGGGTATTGAGCAATTTACGTAATTGCCCTGTATGCATAATATTTTGCTTTGCATATTTTTGGGCTTGCAATAGTTAATATCGTATTCAGCAATAAATTCTTTAGCTTATTTAATAGCTTAAAGTATGTTTATATTTTGGTTTTCTAGCAATTTAAAACTTTATTTGTACAGTTTTAAAGCATACAATACACAGAATTTAAAATATTTCAGCTAAGAGAAAATTTTCTTATTTCATTTCTAAATCTAATAACAAATATATGTAGATAGAAAATAATAATTTCGAGCTAATGATAAGCGTTTTATTTGCATGCCATTGTATGTTATCGAAGTGAGTTTTTCGGATTATCGTCAAATTTTGCTAATCAAGTTTTGCCAAAATGTTTTATTCAAAATTTTGCCATAAGAAGTGTTTTAAAAAAAATATAATAATAAAAATAATAAAACATGGCGGAGCAATTTTTTTCATAACTGAATACACTAAGCATAACAATATTATAGAAGAGATTGTTTCAATTTTTTTTTAAGATTTAAATAAGTCAATTGCTGGAAAACAAATACCCATAAACCCATATTTTGAACTAAACTCTTAAAATGCCGAATCACGCACAACTTTTTTGTCTTCTCTACCAGAACCTTTTGACTGAATTCTATAATTTTACAAAAACCTTGAAATTGTTGTATTGTGTTATATGGATATTTTACAAATTTTGTTATGTATGTTACATTATTTTTTATACCCTAAACCTGAAAGGTCAGGGTATATTAACTTTGTGCAAACGTTTGTAACGCATAGAACGAAGCGAGTCCGGTATAGAAAAGTATATATATTTTTGATCAGCGTCACCACGTGAGTCGAGCTATCTATGTCCGTCCGTCCGTCCGTCCGTCCGTCCGTCCGTCCGTCCGTCCGTCTGTGTGTTGTCCGTATACACAGGATAAGAAGAAGGAGTTGAGAAAATTGGATGAAACTTGGTACACATGGTCACATGTACCCAAGGATCTGCACTATTGAATATTTTTGGAATCCGCCCACGGACACGCCTACCTCCCATACAACGCAAAAATTTAAAACTGCATAACTCAGCTCATAATAAGTCTACAACAACAAAATTTGGTATGTGTGTGTTTTATACCAACACAAAGATGTCTTTGAAAAATGGACGTCATCCGCTCACGGACACGCCCACCTCCTATACAACCCACAAATTGAAAACGCAATAAATAAGCCTTTGTTTAACCTACAGAGCTAAAATTTGGCACGTATGTTTTTTATAACAAAAAAAAGATGGTTTTGAAAAATGGACATCGTCCGCCCACGGACACGCCTACTTCCCATACAACGCGAAAATTGGAAACTGCATAGCTCAGCTCATAATTACCCTACAACAATAAAATTTGATATGTATGTGTTTCATACTAACACAAATATGTCTTCGGAAAATGGACGTCATCCGATCACGGACACGCCTACCTCCCATACAACCCAAAAATTGAAAACGCAATAAATAAGCATGTGTTTAACCTACAGAGCTAAAATTTGGCACGTATGTTTTTTATGACAAGACAAAGATGGTTTGGAAAAATGGACTTCATCCGCCCACGGACACGCCCATTTACAATAAATTTTTTTTTTTTTTTTTAAAAGTGGGTTTAGTGTATTTCATAGTCGGCCTAGACCGACTTTAGACTTTCTTTACTTGTTTTTTTTAATATTAAGATAATTGTTTTTTTTTTTTTAAATACCAACATCAAATCCATTCAATATCAAAACACTCACTGTGATTTGTCGCTATGCATTTAAGTCACAAAAATTTTATAGCATTTATTGAACCGCATCTGTCAACAACTCATGTCAATATATTTTGCATAAGCGTTTGAAAATTGTCATCCTTTCTGTTCTGCACTAGCAACACATACATTGTTGAACTGCTAACTCGATAAAGCCACAACTAAACTGCAGAAAAGTGCATTGGCGATTCTGGTGCAATAAACTTTTATGCTTACCAATTTGCGGTCTGTTTGCTGCAGAGATAGCTGGTACCAGAGACAGGCAGGACATTATTGAAAACAAACAATGGCAGCATATTTTCTCTGAAGAGCTGCATGAGTTTGCCAAATAAAATCATTATGAAAAATTATAAAAATTCAGACTGCATTAGATGAGATGCAGCATGATTGTGTCAAAGTTGCCAACATAATGAAACGAAAATAAAGTGTAAAGAAAAAGTAATTAATTCAAAGCAGAATATCACAAAGAATTTAATTTTCACAACAAATCATCGTCCAACTTATCATTATCATCACAATCATAATCATCAGCTGCAACGTGCATACGTCAGCAATGCATTTAAGCAGAGCGAGGTGCCTTTGTCGGTGATGTTCGGAGTCTCTGTAAGTGTGTGTTTGAGGAATTCAAAACTAGGCACCCAGCGGGAAAAAGTATTCAGATTTTAACGACGATATTTGAGTGGTGACCGTAGCATGCAGGTTAAGTGTGTGGCTTAGCATGCTCGGAGCCCGGGTTCGATCCCCAGCCGCGGTGAAAAGTTTTTTTTAATAAAAAATTTTTCTGATCGGTCACCACCTCTCTGCAGACAATGGCAAGCCTCAGAGAGTAAATAATGCCATGTAAAGCTTCTTGAGAACATGAACTTTAGGTCAATTGTGTGCAAACATGTATAACACACACAACCCAATTGATCATAAGAAGCTCGGTCAAAGTCCATTCAAGGGCTGAAATGGCCAATTTGTTTTTTTTTTATTTGAGGGTTTTTCCTTTTATTTTTCATCGATATATATGACAAGAAAATTGATATAAAATCTAAACTAAGATTATGCAAAATTATGGTCAGTCTGCGTGAAAAAGAAACAGTTTCGATAGTATCGTAAGTGTAGACGTAAAATTCCGTTTAAGTTGTAACCTCTGCTACTTTGTCTCTTTGGTCCTTTATTGATCTTCCGAAGATTAGCAAATAAATTAATTACACTCAATTATGGACTTCTTATCGAGACCAAAACAAAGAAAACGTTAAAAGTAAGCATGATGAAACAAGTAAAGAAAGTCTAAAGTCGGTCTAGCCCGACTATGAAATACCCTAAATCTACTTTTTCAAAATACAATAAAAGTATTGAAAATGGGCGGATGAAGTCCATATTTTATATGCATTTCAATGTTGATGAAATATTTACAAAAACTTATAAAAATTTCAAGTTTTATTCCTGTAGTTTACATGTTAATGCCTTTATGGTATTTTCGCAATTGTGGGTTGTGTGGGAGGTGGGCGTGTTCGTGGACGGATCACGCCCAATTTGAATACATCTTACTTATTCAGATTGCATCTTAGATGCATCTTACAATAAGATTATTTATTGAGTTTTCAATTTTTGAGTTGTATGGGAGATGGGCGTATCCGTGGTTGGCTGGCACCCACTTTTCGAAGACATCTTTGTTTAAATATAAAATTCATGCGTGCCAAATTTTATCTCTGTAGCTTAAACACGAGCTTATCTATTGAGTTTTATATTTTTGGAATGTATGGGAGGTGGCCTTGGCGGTGGTCGGATGACATTCATTTTTCGAAGACGTCTTTGTTTTGATATAAAATACATACATACCAAATTTTATCTCTGTGCGTTCATCATGAGCTTCTTTATTGATTTTTTTAATTTTTGGTTGTATGGGAGGTGGGCGAGTCCGTGGTTGGATGACACCCATTTTTCAAAACCATCTTTGTTTTGTTATCAAATACAGAAGTACCAAGTTTTACCTCTGTAAGTTAAACATAATCTTATTTATTGCGTTTTCAATTTTTGGGTTATATGGGAAGTGGGCGTATCCGTGGGCAAACGAGGTAAATTTTTCAAAATTATCTTCGGTTTGTTAGAAAAAAGATACATATCAAATTTTATCTCTATAGATTAAACAGGAGCTTATTTATTAAGTTTTCAATTTTGGGATTTTATGAAAGGTGAGCGTGTCCGTGTGTGCGTAACATCTATTTTTCGAAGACATCTTTGTTTTGATATAAAATACATACTTACCAAATTTTATCACTGTATGTTAAACATGAGATTATTTATTGAGTTTTTAATTTTTGGCTGTATGGGAGGTAGGCATGGCTGTTGGCGGATGATATTAATTTTTCGAAAATATCTGTATTTTGATATAAGAAACATAAGTACCAAAATTTATCTCTGTACGTTAAACATGAGCTTATTTATTGAGTTTTTAATTTTTGGTTGTATGGGAGATGGGCGTGTCGTGGGCGGATGACACCAATTTTTCGAAGATATTTTTGTTTTGATATAAAATATACTCATACTTAATTTTATTGTTGTGGGTTAATTATGAGCTTATTTATGCAGTTTTTAGTTTCTGTGTTGTATGGAAGGTAGGCGTGTGCGTGGGCGGATTCATTCCAAAAATACTCAATAGTGCAGACTAGATTGGACCCATGTGACAATGTGTGCCGAGTTTCATCCTATTATCTGGACTCCTTCTTCTTATCCTGTGTTTACGGACAACACACAGACGGACGGTCGGACGGTCATGGATAGCTCGACTCACGAGGTGACCCCGATCAAGAATATATAACCTTTTCTATACCGGATTCGCTTCGTTACAAAGGTTTGCACAAAATTAATATACCCTGACCTTTCAGGTTTAGAGTATAATGAGCAAACAAAAAGAAACAAGCAAAATGTAAAATTTTCCGATCATTTCGTTAAGTTTGACAGGTTGAGCTCATTGACTTAAGGGCTAACTATAATAGCCACATGCTGGCATACGCTAATGCCAATAACTGAACGGAAAGTCAGCCGGCTGTTGTCAAAACCGAAGTATGCCCATAATTGCCCGACATTGGCTTTGAGAAGTGTCACAAAATTATTTTGTTTTGTCTGTGCTTATTTGTCAGATTTTTTTAAAAAAATATATAAACTGCTATAAAGAAGAAATCAACAAACACTTGTTGTTTTGCTTGAACTGTATGAATTTTTATTTGCAATTTATTTTTGACACTTGATTTGAATCGCTTTCCAATAAGCCAATGAAAGTCAACGAAACTTAACGAAACTGTGGCAATTCCAATTATGGGCATGCTCATATATTTATATGAGCACGCTTTCATTTTGACAGTTCAGTCTGTCAGCATATGGCTATTATAGTTAGCTCTTTAGTTGAAAAGAAGGCGAATCAAATGCACTTTCCATTGATGACACTTTCGTCTCTGCCCGATATATAGTTTTCAAGCTACACTCGCTAGTGCTAGTGGTATGTGGGATCCAAACTAATTTGCATTAAAAACAAAAATTCAAATTTTACGCCATCTATTGGGTAAAAGCATAAAACGAAATATGATCCAACTCTGTTTTTTTTCATAAGAGTTAAATCTAACCGGATCACAGACCCATTTCGTTAAGTTTGACAGTTTGAGTTCATTGACTGAGTTGAAAAGAGGTTGTGCATGTAGTACATACAAGAACCTTCAGTACACAAACAAGAACACTCAGTTCTAAGTAAAACAAACAAGAACCCAATTAAGAAGTAGTACATACAAGAACCCAATGAAGAAGCCTGCGAAGCCTGTTTTATTCAGTTCGTATAAAACAAAAATAAAAAACGCAGCAGGCACAGCATAAGCAGCTGATGATTGATTTTCTTATATAATCACATGCATTTTTCTGCTTATATTTTAGTATTTCGTGACTTTAATATAATGGTGACAAAATCCAAAATTAGATATTCATTCAGCGCAACATATATCTGATATTTTAGTATATATATTATATTTGAACGATGAGTATTAAAGGCTGTAGGTATACCCTAAAGTATTCGTCAAAAAAGTTGCATGGCCCTGAAAAAATCCGTTAAAACGACCACATACAAACCGCGCTGTAAGGCGTAATTCTACGTCAAAAAATTTAAAAATTCTACCCACTATCTCAAAGTTCACTTCAAGACCATCTTGGATGTACAATGAAAATTTACAATTAAATTTACTATTAAAAAAAAAGTGTTCAAAAGAATCTCTGATGCATTCAATTTTTTGTTTTACTAACCAAGAAACATGTGTTTTCTGTTTGTTTTCTTCCGATTCTCTCGAGGCACACTTTTAATTAGTTGTTGAACTTGTGCAACTTTCTTCGACCCAGTCTAGAGTTCACTTGACATAAAATTAATACTACTTCTTATGTCGTTTTTTAAGTTTTCCAAAAAGCACTAAAAAATACGCTTTAAATATTCGTATTCCCGCTGGGTACCGTCG
Source organism: Tetanocera ferruginea (assembly GCA_958299015.1). NCBI lineage: Eukaryota > Metazoa > Arthropoda > Insecta > Diptera > Sciomyzidae > Tetanocera > Tetanocera ferruginea. Next base: position 14,675,455 of record OY282640.1, read on the forward strand.
TCATAAATGCCAACAAACACTGCAAAAAGCGCACGTATTCAGGCGCACAGTGCTGCCAGGTTAATGAAATGTTATGCACAAAAAGCCTCAACACTTGGTGTTGTTTTTTTTTTTTTGTTAGTTTGTGTGATTGTTGTGCCGACTACACGATGTGTTGAAAATTTTCTATTACGCGCCTTTGTCAACTGATTTGCTCTGCTCTACTTGTGCATGTGCCAGTGTGTGAGTGTGTGTGTGTGTGTGTGTGTGTGTGTGTGTGTGTGTGTGTGTGTGTGTGTGTGTGTGTGTGTGTGTGTGTGTGTGTGTGTGTGTGTGTGTGTGTGCATGTATGTGTTTGTTTGAAGGATTTAGAAATGCACAACGGCATCATACCATAGCACCTCTACAAATCTGCTGCAATGAATTTAAAGAACATTACCAGCAACTCGTTGACTAACAGAAGCACTGTGGTACGTTTTCTATAAAATTGGGTAAAAACTCGTGAAAATATTGCACAGTGTAACGACCCCATATAGCGAATGACCAAAAATAGATAAAGATAATAGACCGCAGAATAATGAAAATTTGTTTTTTAATAAGAGAAGAGTTTTCACAAAAGTGTAATCAAATCGGCTAACCGACACACCCACCTCACCCACCTTCATAAACAGAAATAGGTAATCTTTTTCTATAGAAATAACTAGTTTCGGTCAACTAACTCGCCCACCTCTTATATAACTGAAATCGGTAAACTAGAATATTTCCCCAAAAAAGCAACCCAGAATAATATAATTTGGTACACCTAATTTGTTTAAAGGAAAAACTAGTTGGTGCTAAAATCAACCAAATCTGTCAATTAGTATTTCCACCTCCCATATAACCGAAATCGATAATCGGGTTAATTTCACCAAAAAAAGTTACCAGAGCTATCCAATTTTGTGTACCTTGTTATTTTAAAAGAAAACTTGTAGTTGCAAAAAATAACCAAATTGGCCAACTAATGTACATACTAGGGTGGTCCTAGGTTGTATGGAAAATTTTTTTTTTGGTGTTGCACTTTTCACGCCGCTCACTAAAATTGTTTCTTTTAATAATAAGATACTGTTTGCAAAGTTTAAGGCTGATCGAATAAGGCGAAGGCGTGGCGCATCCCCTATCTATCTTGTCCTTACTGATTGACTGATCACTAGGCTGCGTCATAAGCTAAAATATTTGGGATTGTCCTTGTCCTCCGGAATTATTAACTATGGTTGCGTATGAAATAGTTGGAGCTATTCAAAATTCAAAAACTGTCGAAACCGGCCCGGTTTTGCTCAAAAAACCGGTTTTTTTGCAACTTTTTAAAAAATGTTTTGAAAAAAAAAAAAATTATGCATTTGAAATTTGTACGATCTCAAAAACGTAAAGGCGACATGGAAGATAAAGAAGGTCCTTCTCATTTTTTGCTCTAATAGACCACATGCCGCATTTAAGCAGCCCATCTTCGATGAAGTAGTATCACAGCATACTGTCAAAACTTTGTCAGCCAAATTCCATTTATTAAATAAATCAAATATTGCGTCCCATTGTTTTTTTTTCTGTGCCAGCAGAAACACGTGCAAGTCCTAGCAATTTCTCACCATCGGTTAAACTAATCAACGTTGGTGACGTTCATTCCAATGCAGAGCAACTCCTTTCCTTGGAATAAATTTTGAAAATTTTGGCCCATTTTTTTCCTTATTGTGTTCGACAACGTCGAAGACTTGATCTGTTGACCACCAAATTGCTTAAATCATGATCAAGAGCTTCTACAGTTGCAAGAAGAATTCGCACGGCATCTCTATCGCTTATTGTGCATTTATCCAGCGGGGCAACTAATTAAGGCGTAATGAAATGTTTTTTAGCTCGGAATCTTTAGACTTTGCTTAAACCGGCCTTATTCTCGGAATCTCCAGCCTCAACTGAAAAATTCTGTACATTGTCTTGTACTTCTTTACTGTCCGGAGTTTTTGGTTACCAAACTTTCTATAAGTAAACATATCTATATATACTTTAACCTAATCGGCTAGGATATAAAATTGTTTACGTAGTGAGCAGTTTTTGTGTTTTTCTTGTGGGAAATGTCCCTTTTCTTCACGGATATTTTTCTTAGTTTCTTTTTGGTGTAAGGACTTCCACCCATCATACAGCCAGGTCTACCAGGTGCTTCCTTTGATTTTCAAGAACATTTTCATATTCATCAATCTTTATCAAATCTAGTGCATCACCATGAGCAATATTGAAGTGCATCATTATGATAAATTAAGAAAATTTTCTTCCCGCTGGATCTGAAGCTGACTTACCTTTCCAAGCTTTCCAAGCTAACACAAAACACGTAAGGCTTGACCATTCAATGGCAATTTAGCTCCTTAGAAAGCTTTCACAAAAATCTAATAAATAGATATTCAGGCATTGGAATCCGATTGTTGTCGGAATAGGATTTAAAACCAACTGAAATTTCACTTTGCTATCGTGCAATCCGATCTTATCGGTTTTTTGTTCGAATTGGATTTATTCGTTTTGGATTGGATTGTGGATTTGGTTTCAAATGTCACATTAACAGGTTTATCGAGTTGTTTATCGGAAAAAAACTGACCAGCTGATTGCTAACGACGTTATGAATTTGGAACATAACATTTTATATTTATTAATATTGCAAAATTTATTTTCAGAAGTTACACAAATGTTCTTGTATCTGTTAGATAGTTTTTCCTTACTTCGCATCCGGTAACTCCAAGGGATTGCTGTGATCTCTTTGAATTCTTCGATGTTTCACTCTTTCAGGGAGTTCTTCTTGCAGCAAGAAAAAAGCCAAAACGGCTTCATTTTTTTGAACAACTTTTTAAAACTTTTATAAAAATTTGTGTAAATTTTACGCAAAAATTGTTTACAGTCGGATTCCGCGATATACCTGATTGACTTGCTTTCTTGTATTTATTCCACCGCTTTAATTCTTTCACAACACTTAATAAACTCACAATCAATAGAAAACGAACTTGTTTTACAATTTATGTCGGATATCGAGATATCGATTCGCCAAGGCTTGCACTGCAAATTCTCAAATGCTCAATCAAGTTGGAAAAGGAATAAATAGTTGTTTTTATTATGTTTACTGTTTTAAGTCATAGATTTTTTTATTTGGTTTTTTTTTTAACTAGATTTGCAAATTTTTCGAGAAATAATCAAGCTATTTGAACTTTGTCCTGCATGCGCCTCGCCTTCCACTTATTCGATCTCCCTGAAATTTTGCAAACCTTTCTTTTTTGTCAAAAGGAACAATTTAAGGGGGCGGCATGTTAAATTGTCTCAAATATAAAAATTAGGACCACTTAGTACATACATATATACCTCAATCAGTAAACTGGTATATTTCCCCAAAAACTCATCTCAGAGTTATACAATTTGGTTAACCTAATTCTTTTATAGCATCAACTAATTAGCAAATTTAATACTTACAAATTATTGAATAAAACCTTTATAAATTTTTAATTCTAATTTTATTATTTCCTTTTCCGTAGTTCCCCGAGCATTATTTCTCTAGCTATGGCCTGGTTATGTCTGTTTTGGCTCATATGTTATAATTATAAAAATTTACTTTTTGTAAAGAGTAGCATTTATTGTGAGGTAATATTCATAACATAGCATTATTTATATTTTAAAAATTACATATTGAAAAAATTTCAGAGGTAATATTTCGTATTTTTTTTTTTAAACCACTTCCAGCGCAGAAGTCAGTATAATAAAATGAGTTCTTGTAAAAAGACGAAAAAACTTTAAATATTATTATATTGAATTCTTTTGTATTTTTGACTATAACAACAATGCAATGTTATTGTGTTTTTACAAAAATATTTAACTATAGTTGTTGAATTAACATCTTAAATACGATTCATGAACAAAGTTTTGTTTATTTACACAGCTTCACTACTTTAACATAGAAATTTTCTCTCGTAACACCCGTCACACATTACATTATTTCATAAAAAACTTTCTGAAACTTATTTATAATTTTTTTTTAATGCTGTGTTAATCGTAAAACATTATTTAGTTGGCAGTAATTAATTTTTGTTGTTTTATTAATTGTAGTTTGGATGAATTGAATAGATAGCCATAAAAGTCATTTATGATACCTGGAACACTTTAAATTATTTTATGCATGCAAACATATTGATGTTTAACACCCGTCACCAAAGAATGTTCCATAAAAATGCATCAACAAATAATTAAGAAAATCCTTAAAAGTAACTATATGTAATAATGCTTCTCTTACTAGAACAAATTAACTTTGGAAATCCCTAGGCACCATGACATGTGTCTGCAAAAATACAAATTTTTAAGAAATATTTTGGATTATTCTTAATTCAAGTATTCTCACTTGACGTATACATATATATTTTTTTTTCTGTATATTGAACAATTCTATTTTAATTTTTTTATATATATTTATGAACAACAATATGAAAATACAACTGCCAGGACTTTTTAGAGCGTAGACGAGGGCTAATATATGTGAACTTTTTGGATGGCCGAGTGCTTTTGTTTGCGTTTGGAACAAGTTTGTTAGTAACTCATGTGTAGCTTTATTACATTACAATAGCGATAAGTAATGTACCAAATATGTGGAAACTGAGTGTCCAAACAATATTTGCAATAAAATTAACAAAATAAGAACAGACATTTTAAAAATTAATTTGTAAAGAAGGTAAAATAAATTTTTGTTATTCAGCTCACTGTGCACTTACTCATACTGTACTCACGTTATTGCGTTCGCACACACCACTGCACCAATATCAATACAATAAGTTGGTGTGTGTTCACTACGTATCGGAAACATCAAAAGTGCATTGAAATCATTGAAGCTCACTTGTCGCCTGCATCCTAAGCAGTTCCTTTCACTGCTGAGCGACTGGGATGATTGGGTTGAGTGTTTCGAGTGGTGGACTCTAAATTGTTGGTTCGAGTGTTGAATGCTAGTGGGTAAAAAGTTGCAACAGACTTCACCAAAGTCGGTCTCGCCTTCAATGTTATTTAGGTTAATCGTATTTACAGCTACGATATTTAGTGCAACGCTGATTCAAACAGTTTAACCAGTACTTCGTGCATGGTTGTCTTTGCTGAAGATCATGATGTTGTTGCAGTGCTTTTTTTTTATTAACATGCTTATATATTTACTGCTTTCCTGCAGACTGGCTGGCTGGTTGCGCCTTATGACTGCGCTCTTGTCGAAGCTGCAAGCTGCTTCATCGTCACTCAGGCTTAACTGCATTAACGATAAAAAGATGCTTTTTACGCATGGCGTATGTATAGAAAAGCGGTAAAAAAGTTGCTATAACAGTTTTTCTTTTTTCCCCAAGATATTTTGTCAAATGAAAGGATTTTATAACACATACGCACACGGTTTTTCGCTATGAGTAGCTTGGCGGCAATGTTTTGTCAGCATGTTTACTGCACACATTTGTATGTAAACTTTTTACACCTACAGACGTGAGTAACATATATGCGCTGCCGTCAACAGAAGATGCATAATGTTGTTTCTATATTTTTCGATATTGTTGAATTGACGTTTTTATGTGCGACATAAAAACAAGTTGTGTGCTGAGTTTTGACGTGAGTTAAGCAGTAAAATAAAGGTAGTCAATACAAGAAATTTAAAATATACGCAACACATTCGGGCATTTGGTGTAAAATATTACCATAATTGCATTAAATAAAATACTTCAATTTTATGTTGACGATGAAAATTTTTGCAAGTTGTTAGCATGGCACATAAAAATGAAATATTAAATAATATAAATTCAAAAAATTGTTGATTATAAAGACGCATAAATTGTCCCTCAGTGACAGTTATGCGTAAAAGCCGCAAGCATTGCTCACTTTTATGTTCAATCTACTTGCTGTACTTGCTAGACATTGTACCTTTTTGGGAGTGGAGTGAAGGGGATGAACGAAGAACTTTGTATACTTCTTGCAAGCTGAGCCGCAATTCAAACTTGAACTGGTAGACGGAAAATATTTAATCAAATATGAGAATGCTATAAAGCTATAAAACAAATAATATGTTTGTTAGAAATATATCATAACCATAACCACAACTTAAATCAAAATGGTTACAAAGTTAACCATAAAAATAATCAAAAACAAAAAAAAAACCAATTGGCCATTTCAGCCCTTGAAAGGACTTTGACCGAACTTCTTATGATCAATTGTGTTGTGTGTGTTATTAAATGTTTGCACACAGTTAACCGAGATCTGGACCTACATGTTTTATGCCGACTCCGAACGGCTTAAGTTTATGTTCTCAAGAAGCTTTACATGGCATTATTTACTCTCTGAGGTTTGCCATTGTCTGCAGAGAGGTGGTGACCGATCAGATAAAATTTTTATTGAAAAAACTTTTCGCCGCGGCTGGGGATCGAACCCGGGCTCCGAGCATGCTAGGCCACACACTTAACCTGCATGCCACGGTCACCACAACCATAAAAAAAAATAATAAGATTTGTAAAATTAAACATAACCACAACCAAAACCATAACCAGAACCATAACCAGAACCATAACTATGACCATAATGGTGACAATAATAACCATTAACATAACCATAACCATAACCATAACCATAACCATAACCATAACCATAACCATAACCATAACCATAACCATAACCATAACCATAACCATAACCATAACCATAACCATAACCATAACCATAACCATAACCATAACCATAACCATAACCATAACCATAACCATAACCATAACCATAACCATAACCATAACCATAACCATAACCATAACCATAACCATAACCATAACCATAACCATAACCATAACCATAACCATAACCATAACCATAACCATAACCATAACCATAACCATAACCATAACCATAACCATAACCATAACCATAACCATAACCATAACCATAACCATAACCATAACCATAACCATAACCATAACCATAACCATAACCATAACCATAACCATAACCATAACCATAACCATAACCATAACCATAACCATAACCATAACCATAACCATAACCATAACCATAACCATAACCATAACCATAACCACAACCATAACCATAACCATAACCATAACCATAACCATAACCATAACCATAACCATAACCATAACCATAACCATAACCATAACCATAACCATAACCATAACCATAACCATAACCATAACCATAACCATAACCATAACCATAACCATAACCATAACCATAACCATAACCATAACCATAACCATAACCATAACCATAACCATAACCATAACCATAACCATAACCATAACCATAACCATAACCATAACCATAACCATAACCATAACCATAACCATAACCATAACCATAACCATAACCATAACCATAACCATAACCATAACCATAACCATAACCATAACCATAACCATAACCATAACCATAACCATAACCATAACCATAACCATAACCATAACCATAACCATAACCATAACCATAACCATAACCATAACCATAACCATAACCATAACCATAACCATAACCATAACCATAACCATAACCATAACCATAACCATAACCATAACCATAACCATAACCATAACCATAACCATAACCATAACCATAACCATAACCATAACCATAACCATAACCATAACCATAACCATAACCATAACCATAACCATAACCATAACCATAACCATAACCATAACCATAACCATAACCATAACCATAACCATAACCATAACCATAACCATAACCATAACCATAACCATAACCATAACCATAACCATAACCATAACCATAACCATAACCATAACCATAACCATAACCATAACCATAACCATAACCATAACCATAACCATAACCATAACCATAACCATAACCATAACCATAACCATAACCATAACCATAACCATAACCATAACCATAACCATAACCATAACCATAACCATAACCATAACCATAACCATAACCATAACCATAACCATAACCATAACCATAACCATAACCATAACCATAACCATAACCATAACCATAACCATAACCATAACCATAACCATAACCATAACCATAACCATAACCATAACCATAACCATAACCATAACCATAACCATAACCATAACCATAACCATAACCATAACCATAACCATAACCATAACCATAACCATAACCATAACCATAACCATAACCATAACCATAACCATAACCATAACCATAACCATAACCATAACCATAACCATAACCATAACCATAACCATAACCATAACCATAACCATAACCATAACCATAACCATAACAATAACCATAACCATAACCATAACCATAACCATAACTAAAGCCATAACAATACTAGACAAATATTATTATTATTCGATTTATCACACTACTTTTTTCATCAAATAAACTTTGTGTGCATACTTTAAGGCTGAAGTTTGTTCGTTTAAAGAGTTTGAAAAGCGCTGAAATAGCAAGAAATAGTTCTAGTTTGAGTGATAATAGTTGCGAAGTTGCGTATATTGAGACTTTTACATTTCAGTTTGAATTCCTAAACCTACCATAAAAAGCCAAACAGTAAAAAGAAATGAAAATAAAATTATTTGGTAAATATTTTCTGATATGTATTTATTCGGATATGAAGAAATGATAGAAATGTTATGATAGTTGTTGTGATATCTAGAATACAGTCAAAAATAAGTTTCGTATTATTTTTTTTGCCTCTGGCTAAGTATATAATTCAAAGGATGTTTGTTTGCAAGAGACACAAGATACAAAGAGGAAATCAAGAAGAAAAAAAAAAATTGTTTGTTGAGTAGTTCAATTTAAACAGAGTTCAATTTAAAAACATCCTCCTTAACAACTAGCACTTGGTTTGTTTTGGTTACTCAACTGAAACAGAAACACTTTTCTGCACTGAACTATGAAAGTTAACAGACAAGCTAAAGACAAAACAAAAAAGGAAACAAACAAACAAAAAAAAAAACGGCATAAAAAGGACAACGTTTTCAAACTTTTAGCGCGATAACAAATAAAAAGAAAAAATAAAAATTAAGACAAAAGTTCGAATCAACTTTACGCATTCGTAACTTTTGACTAAAGCTGAGGAAAGCAACTTTAAGCACTGAAAAGTAAAATAAATAAAGTAAAATGCTTGAATTTGTTGCTGTTACAAAAGTGTCATAAAAAAACATAAAGTTTCAATATGCAATGTTGTAAAGCTATATAAAGCTCAACAAAAAGGAAAGTCATAAAATTTAACTATGTGTAAAGCTCATTACGTCATTAAATAAGCTTTTCACAAGCACAGGTAAGGAAATATAAAACAAAAGAAACAATTTAAAAACAAAATAAAAATTAAAATTGAAAAACAGCTCGTTTTATTGCTGTTAAGATAATGTTTGTCACGCGCTTTAGGCCAGAGCCGAAATTCAATTTGGCCTTTTACAACAATAGCATTAGAATAAAAAGCAACGAAATAAAAACTGTACATAAAAATTAGTACTAGATTATTACAAGAAAATGAACAAAAGTTATTTTGTGCGGGTTGCTAACAAAATATTTGGAATTTCTTGCTCAACAGCATTAAACGAATTTATGAGCAACTCGTGCCAACCACAGCCATCATAGCTGTCTTCTTGACTTCAGAGTCAAAATTTTTACTTTTTTTTCTGCTATACATATTCATACACACACATATACGCAGAAAAATTTTGTGTTTTCACTTTGCCCTTGTCAGTATATTTTATACAAAAATAATTGTTATCGCATTATAGAGTAAAAGAAAAAAAAGTATCTAGCAACATGTTGCCTGCATGTTTAGTCAGAAAGTTTAACACATAAGTAAAGCATAAATTTTATTTCTTTATTTTAGTTACATAAAAAGTTTTTATTTGTGTTGAAAATACTGCGCTGACATTCAGAACATAAAGAGTAAAAAAAAAACACTAACTGTTGATGACACCTGCGACTTGGTTTCAGCAACAGCATCTACGTGTAAAACGAAAAATAAATTCTACGCACGTTCATTAGTCGTAGAATCAGATGAAAGTGGGTTGTGGGTAGGGGGGTAAAAGCAAATTGTTTGGTTGCATGGTTGCTGTGTGTCATGAAGGACAGTGTTTAATTTGTAGGTAACACTTATACGCTATAAGAGCAACTAAGTGCTGTTGGCTAAACTAAGTGGCCAACCGACTGCAATAAGCAGCAGCAGAAAAAAAACTGAAAAAAAAACTATATAAAAAAAATGCAAGCCAACGCTTACAAGCAAGCCAACGAAGCACAAAGCTTTAATTGCAATATAAACTGCCTTTTGTGGTTGTGTGTTGCCTCAGTGTGTGCGCGTGAAAGATATGCATATGTATTTGTAATGTACAAATGAGGGCGTATGCTTGTGTGCTGAAGTTGTTTTTGCGGCTTATTGTAATTGTGTAAATATGAAAGAGCTTGTGCAAAAGCAGATTTAAATAGTTTATCTTATTACAGTTATTTTCCTACTGTCCATGTCACTTGGTGTTGGCACAAATCTGTAGTCATAATATTTAAACTCAAACAAGTCAGAGACAAAGTCAACCACAAAGTTAGAGCAGAGCTTATTGTTATAATTTATTATGTTTGCAAACAGCTGCTTCAACATTGACTTTGAGTGCAGTTTAAATAACTTCTGGGAAAAAAATTAACTTAATTAGGATATGCAATAATATGTGAATTGTGGTTGGAAGAACATGTGTGGATTGTTTGATTTGATTTGAGTTTTGCGACTACTTAATGTTATTAATTTCGAAAAATTTTTCATTTAGTAAGTTTTATAGTAATTTAAAAAAAAAATTCAAACTTCCATGTTAAAAATCTTCGTATGACCGCTTATAGCCAATGAGTTATTGGTATCACTATAAAGGGTAAAATGGCTACTTTGCATTTATTTAAATTCAAGATGCATTCACTTGCAACCCTGATATATATATGCAGTTTTGTTAACTTACTTCAAAAAAAAATTTGAATTTTGAGCATTATTGATAAAATGTAAGGCAAGAGATAATAGAAAAACTGTTTAATGTGTATTTGTTTTTTTAATAAAACTCAAAAATCTAAGGATTCTGACGTTTTTTACTTCTTAAATTTACAAAGTAACCGTTGGTAATGCACAACAAAATAAAAAGCCTGCAGCTTCGATTTCACCAACTTCTACGTCACTCAACCGGATCATTAAGTAATTTACCCAACAAGTTTATTCATGTATACAATGTAACTAACACATGTTAATGTGACCTTAATACATACGCATACTCGAAGATAGATTTGTGCACCCTTATCACACATATGCATGCATTAACATTTACGACATGCATCTGACGCGAGTTTATACATGAGTGAATGGGTCACAAGTAATTTTGTGCATTAAATAAATTTAAAAAAAAAATATAGATAAATATTTAAAAGTATGTTCTTCTGCTACTGAGTAACTGATAACAGTTCATGTTGTAGAGAAGAAAAAAAATGTACAGTAGTTCTTGCAGCATTATTTTCGTGTTGCTGTTCAAAATATTTTCATCCAATTATTTTCTGCATAAAGATGCTTTATGTCAGCACAGCACAAAAGATGATGGATGAAAAATTTTAGCAGCTGAGATATAAAAGGAGTACTTTACAAAAGAGTGAGAGCATAAAAATTATTCATATTTTAAGAAGAAATGGAATATAGAATGTGCAACAAGGACAAAAGTGCAGAATAAAAAAAACACCAGCACTGTCCAATAAATCAATTAAATAAAATATTCAAGATATTAAAGGACAGTTTGCTAATTTTTAAAAAATCTGTGCGAATTTTGACAATAAATTAAAATGCAATCGACACAGCTTTTGCAGATTTTACCACTGACTAAAATTTTAATTTAATTTCAAAGTGAAGACTTATCTTAGTAATTTAGTCATGCAAAATATAAGAGAACTTCTAAGTAATTTAGAATATTCTAGAGACTTATGTTAGTAATTTAGTAAAGCAAAATATAAGAAACTTCTAAGATTATTATATTTTCACTGACTTATTGTAAAATTTATTCACATTTAAATTTTCTCAAAAAAGCGACTTAAGCGTTTTGTAAATAAATTATTAAGATATTCTTATCCTCAAAATGTTGAAGCGTATTATACACTTTTGAATAATCCATCAACCTAAGCTAAACATATAAAAACACATCATTAACCTCAACCAATTCAAGCACATATTTAATAGCCATCATCAGTCACTAACATGCAAACAGGATCATGCAACAAAAATGCAAATTTTAACATCATGCATTATAACGATACAACTTGATACAATTTATGAAGCTTAAAAGACTTTTTCACGAAAGACTTTTTTCTCAAAACACAACAAAAACAGCAGTATTCAAGTTAAAACGTTTGTCAGGCTAAATACATAAAGAGTAAAACAAATATGTACACACAACAAAATGCACTTCATTACATATCCTTTTTGTCATGGAGTTGTATACAAAAGCCAGTAAAACAAAGCAACAAAAGAAATTTGAAAGAAACTAATGGCAACAAAAGGATAACTACGAAAAATACGCAAGTGTTGCACGAAACAGAAAAAGACAAACATGTAAATTTTAGAATAAACATCAATTCAAATGAAGACAAGCTTAAAAATAGTTTATAGGGTAAACATTCTCGAAAGGCATATGAAAACGTTTGAATAAAGAAGCATTGTTAAGACAAGAATATTATTTTCTTCACTGATAGAAAAAAAACGAGAAAAATAAGAGATTTTTAATTTTAACATTTAAAAACTGTTATATTAAAAAATACATGCATGAAGCAAACTACCTTTAAACAACATTTAAGGACCGAAATAAAAATCCAAATCTAACATCAAAATCTAAGCCCAAAATCGGTTCCAAATAACAATCAAAATCCAAATCGCAATTAAAATTCAAATTCAAATTCAAATTCAAATTCAAATTCAAATTCAAATTCAAATTCAAATTCAAATTCAAATTCAAATTCAAATTCAAATTCAAATTCAAATTCAAATTCAAATTCAAATTCAAATTCAAATTCAAATTCAAATTCAAATTCAAATTCAAATTCAAATTCAAATTCAAATTCAAATTCAAATTCAAATTCAAATTCAAATTCAAATTCAAATTCAAATTCAAATTCAAATTCAAATTCAAATTCAAATTCAAATTCAAATTCAAATTCAAATTCAAATTCAAATTCAAATTCAAATTCAAATTCAAATTCAAATTCAAATTCAAATTCAAATTCAAATTCAAATTCAAATTCAAATTCAAATTCAAATTCAAATTCAAATTAAAATTCAAATTCAAATTCAAATTCAAATTCAAATTCAAATTCAAATTCAAATTCAAAATAAAATTCAAATTCAAAATAAAATTCAAATTCAAATTCAAATTCAAATTCAAATTCAAATTCAAATTCAAATTCAAATTCAAATTCAAATTCAAATTCAAATTCAAATTCAAATTCAAATTCAAATTCAAATTCAAATTCAAATTCAAATTCAAATTCAAATTCAAATTCAAATTCAAATTCAAATTCAGATTCAAATTCAAATTCAAATTCAAATTCAAATTCAAAT